>JAPDSC010090182.1:0-26862 GCA_026290005.1 Latrodectus geometricus | reverse complement strand
GAGTTGCTCAAAATGAAATATCGGCAACTCTAATGTAATAGGGGCTTTAGGCAATCATCATTAATGTATACAATATGCAAATTGTATGTTTGAAATTTAAAGATATATAATATGTGTTTATATATATTTTTGCAACAAAAATTATATTTAAAATTTTTACTATAAAAAATATTTAAAAAGAAATATTTCCAGAGACCTGGTTTGGGTTTCATCTTTCTTGGAATTTTTCCTGACATAATGTAAATTTCAAAGTATTTCAAGCAATCTGAATAGTATATAAAAAAAAACAAAGTTTCTAAATAAAAATATTTAATTGGTAGGTAAAAAAGCATTAACATTATTAGTTGGGTTGAGGAACTAAAACTTATGTTGAAGTTTATATTTCTAATATTTTGTTACTATTTTCAGCTGACTTTTGACTAATAAAGGTGGTACAAGTACAAGCAAATATGAATATTGATGGAATTAATAAATTATTTGTCAAAGCAGTTCAACTGGAAGGGGATAAAATGTAAAACATCCATTTTCCACCCTCCAGAATGTTATAAATTTGATAACAGGTTAGTATTTTATATTTAAACTATTTAAGTTTTACTGCTTGTAGAAATTTTAAAAGTAATATAGTGCAATATGAAAACATCATTAAATTCAAATGTAATAGTTTATTTATAATAATTGAATTTAATCTAAATATTTCAGAATCGTAACCATTGTACTAATTATAAGAATACAATATTTTATAACTTCCTGTTTTAATTTTTAATTACATTTTTTTTTCAGTTTATGTAGTGTTTGTTACTTACAGTTAGGGAAAATAAATATTTACTATTTTTTGTTTATGCTTTGCTTATGTAATTTTTAAAATGCTAAGTTTATCATTGGATCAAAAGAATGATTGGAGTATATTGATTAACTTTACATCTTATCTTTCTTAGTTTAAACATTCATTTTAATAATATTTTAACTTTATATTTATTTTTCATTACATTCCATGTAAAGTTTAAAATTGTTTTTTACAGAAAATTTAATATTAGTAATATCAATTATAAAAATGTTTGAAATGTTGATCTTACTTTGTTTCTTAATATTACATTATTTATTTGTTTTTAGCTTCTACTCGCCCTCATGATAGCCATGTTACAGATGTTGATGTACAGCAATACATTAAAAAAGGGCTGTGTGTACTTGACAGAGGTGGGAAATGTTTAAGAAGAGCCTTACAAAAAAGTCCAGTCTAATGTATAAATAAATATAACCTAATGTGTGTGTAATAATATGTAATAAACATAATAAACCTTTATCTTTTGCGAACATTTTATTTTTGTGATTAAGTTTGTAAATATTGAAGTTGAGAGTGTAATAAATATTAAAATAAAAAGTGCAAAAACGCACACAAATAGGAATATATATATATACATTTATCTGAGAATATGACTGAATTTCTAATCTTATTACAATAAAAAATTTATACTTATTACTAAAAAATTTGTATCTCATTTTTTATATCACCCTTAACTCTGTAAATAATGCTTTTGAAAATTTTAAGAATATTCATGTTTAAGTGAACTTTTTTGCTATTTATATAAAATTAAAGAATATCAAAAATGAATTCAACTAAGACCATAGATATAAAGTAGTCTCTATTCTAAATTAAAGCATAATGTATTTTAAATCTATCAAAGCCTGTAGTTTAAAAATATTCTATGATAATATTTTTCTGTGTATCAAATATATTGGAAGAATTTAATAAATAACTTATGATTTTAATCTCCATTTTCAAAACTAAATTTCTAAATGAATTTTATGACCACTTGGTAAAATATAAATCTTATAAAAGCAATATAAATAATAAATTTTTTCTGACTTATACAATTAAATTTCAATAGACGACATTAGTTGTGACGTCATATTGTTTCCAAACATTTGCTGTTAAGCGTCATTTATCATTGAAACTGCCATAGACTTAGGTGATAGATTTTTAAATTGTTATTTTTGAAATTGATATTCATTATTTAAGGATAACGTGTTTGTTAAAACTTTTAACCTTTTGTTTGCTTAACCTTTGATTCTCGCCAAATTGTAGTCACACTTAATCACCAAGCTGGGATTATTTCCAATCGTATTCTGGTTGCAACAGAACAATTTATTGTTCTGTGCCAACAAAAATCACCAATAAAATCGATAGCCAAACAAAAATCTCCAAGTTTGTCAAGAAAGCACTCTTAAATACAATATTAAACAAATGTTTACATTGTATTTGTTTGGAAACATGACGTCACACTAATGTCGTCAATTGGAAATTCAAAATAAATAAATAAAAATTGGAAAATATTTACTATCTGCTGATTCAAATTTTATTTTTCTGAAATAGGAAATTACTTTAGGGGAAAAAAAAACTTGATGAATATGATCTCTAGGAAAATTTATTGAATATCATTAAAAAAAAAAAAAACAACTTTAAGTTCTAAAACTGAAGTTATATGTTGAATCTTCCAATTTTGACATTCAATAAGTTATTGAAAATATTGGAATGTGTCCAAGAGAGAGAGAGAGAGAAAATATTAGATCTGCAAAATACATTTAAATTTCATTTATAAATATGCTATCCAATTTTTTTAAAGTATGGCTTTCAACACAAATATTATCAAGCTTATAAAGCAAAAATACATTATCGTTAAAAAGTTTATTAAACGATAGTGTATTTTTGATATATAAAAGCAAAACAACAGCTTTGCTATCCGAGTAGAATATAAAAATGCATGGCATAGTAATGTGGTGAATCACTTCTGCTCGGAAGTTGGCAACAGCAGCTAGAAACACTTTCTATCTGAAGATTGGCAACACCAATCTCCTTGAAAATATAGCGCACGAGGAACAACAGAGCAGTTCACGTTTTCCCGGACGATGTCAGCGGATAAGTTCACAAACCAGTTCTCTCCCAAAGATTTTGTACTCGCGCCGTTTTTTGGCATTTCTTAAAACTTAATAATAAAATTTAGTTAAGTTTCAATATATGGTGTGCATAGATATTATTTAATAAACGATAAACATACACCATATTTGGTGACCGACATGTGAACACGAATCCTTCAAGCCTTACTTGGATTTGGAAGAAACTCCAGCGCCACGTGGGATTGTTAGTGTTAAATTGTTATCATCTATAACTTCTAGGATGCAGGTAGGATCTTTCTATAATTTTCTTAAACGTTGTGTTATGTACTTTTAGTTATTCACTGGGGTCAGTTTCTTGGAAAAATTGTGTATATATTTTAAAGCGAAGTTTTTTTCAGTTAAATTATTATTGGTACATAATTTCCTCCATGAGCTATATTCCGTTAACTACTCTTCAATTTTATCAATCCTTTCGCATCGTGCTGAGTTTTCTTATTTGATTTACCATATTGTATTATATTAATATTCATTACTTCTTTTATATTTCATAACTAATATTTTTATGTTTATTGTATTTCTCATTTATATCTTGGTAATCGAAACTATACGCATTTCCCTATTATTGATTTGTAAACTTTGTAATTATTCTCCTACTAAAGTTTGACCATGCCTTTATCTGATGATTTTTCGGTTACTCAAAATTCTCCCTCCGAAGACACACCTTCTCAGGTTGCACACGTTTCGGTAAAAATACCACCTTTCTGGAAAACTAACCCTTCCCTGTGGTTTATTAGGTTGGAATCGCAGTTTTTTCTGGCGAATATAACGTCCGATCTTACAAAATTCAATCATGTTGTCTCCTGCTTAGATCCCGATATACTAAATTCGGTACATGACATTTTAGAGAAACCACCTCCTACCGAAAAATACGATACCTTAAAAAAACGCCTGATTTCTGTTCATTCCGAAAGTGAAGCATCTAGAATTCGAACCTTATTGCAGGGAGTAGAACTCGGTGATCAAAGACCCTCCCAATTACTAAATCGCATGCGTTCGTCAGCAGGTGATACCGTAGGTGAAGCGCTTTTACGCTCGTTATGGCTCACAAGGCTGCCATATAACACGCAGACTATTTTAGCCGCTTTCAGCGAGGATGATTTGAATAAAATAGCCGCAGTTGCTGACAAAATAAGCGATCTAGCTATCCCTTCTTATGTAAATTCTATCACCCCTAACTCTCAAGATTCTGTCACGGCTCGCTTAGAACTCCAGGTGGCGCAGTTAACTCAACAAGTTAGTGAATTAAGCACCGCCCTGGAACGCAATTCCGGTAGCCCTAGGCGCAATTTCCGCCGATCATTTCAACGCAGCAGATCTCGCGATAGTTTCCGCTCTCGCACTAACTTCAGTCACTACAAGGAACGTACGAATGACCTTTGTTTTTACCATGTTAATTTCGGCGATAAAGCGCGAAAGTGCCAAGCTCCATGTTCTTTTCGTCAGTCGGGGAAACTAAACGGGCGATCGCTCACTGGCCAATCTAGCGACCGCCAGGTGAATCGTATTCTTTTGGCCGACCCGTCTTCAAAACTAAATTTTCTAATTGACACAGGAGCCGACGTATCTGTTTTGCCTAAAAAATATGCTCCAAAAACCACACCCTCTGAAAATTTAGCCTTATATGCAGCAAATGGCACTAAAATTTCTACTTTTGGCAACAAACGCCTCATTATTGATTTAAATCTCCGCCGACAATTTTCGTGGTTATTCGTCATTGCTGACGTAAACCAACCAATTATAGGTGTTGATTTTCTTAAACATTTTGAGTTACTTGTCGATGTCAAAAATAACCGTCTGATCGACTCTCGGACATCTCTCTCTTCAAACGGCATATCTTTCAAAAAATTTTCCCTAGATTCTAACATATCCGTACTTATCGGTGATTCTAAATTTGAAAAATTACTCGCTGAGTATCCTGAGCTTACAAACCCTTCTTTATTAACAAATGACCTTAAAACTAATGAAATTTTCCATCACATTGAAACTTAGGGACCCCCTGTATTTTCCAAACCTCGCCGTTTGGCTCCAGGATTACTCAAAGCAGCGCGTTTAGAGTTCGAATACCTAATGTCTCAGGGAATTATTCGACCGTCCTAAAACCCTTGGGCCAGTCCCCTCCACATGGTCCGCAAATCTAACGGTGATTGGCGCCCTTGTGGCGACTATCGTCGCTTGAACGCTGTGACAACTCCTGACAGGTATCCTGTACCCCATATTCAGGATTGTACACAGACTTTTTTCGGCAAAAATATTTTTTCTACCCTCGACCTGGCAAGAGCATATCACCAAATTCCCGTCAATCCTGAGGACGTACCGAAAACTGCTGTAACCACCCCATTTGGTTTGTTCGAATATCTTAAAATGCCATTTGGACTTCGTAACGCCGGTCAAACTTTCCAAAGATTCATACATCAAGTGCTTTACGGATTGGATTTTTGCGTTCCCTATTTCGATTATCTCCTTATAGCATCGGCAACCGAAGACGAACATATTAAACACATGCGCATCATTTTTGATAAACTCCGCGAATACGGAGTTTATTAATTAAATCTATTTAAGTTATTAAAATAGAATATTTAAGTTATTAAAATAGTTATTAAAAACGGAGTTTATCAATTAAAATTAAATCCCTTTAAATGTGTTCTTGGAAAAACATCAGTCGCAGTTCTTGGTTGCTTAATAACACCCTCTGGAGTAAGCCCTCTGCCCGAAAAGTCAGCAGTAATTTCTAACTTCCCTAAGCCTGAAACACTGTCTGACCTTAAAAGATTTTTAGCTATGTTAAATTTTTATCGTCGTTTCTTGCCTAAAGCCGCAGCTACTCAAGCCCCACTTCATTCACTTCTAAAAAATTCTAAAAAGAATGACAAACGACCTGTTCTTTGGACAGATGAAACAACAGAAGCGTTTGAAAAATGCAAAAGCGATTTAATGAATGCAGTCACCCTTGGTTTCCGTTCCCCTGATCAGCAGCTATCATTAATGGTAGATGCTTCCAATATCGCCATAGGAGCAGTATTGCACTCCCAAAGTACCAATGGCTTACAACCTTTAGCTTTTTACTCCAAGAAACTGACACCTGCTGAAGCAAAGTACAGCACATATGATAGAGAATTATTGGCTATCTATTCTGCTGTAAAACATTTTCAGCACGACTTTGAGGGACAAACCTTTTCTATATTTACTGATCATCGTCCACTTACATTTTTGTTTAAAAAAAATTCCGATTCTGCATCTCCTAGACAAATTCCGCATATGAATTTTATTGCTCAATTTAGCACTGACATTCAACACGTTTCTGGATCAAACAACCCAGTTGCTGACGCCTTATCAAGAATTTTCGCCATTAATAGTAATAACGCCACCGATTTCTCACGTTTAGCTGAAATCCAGGAAAATGATGCAGAACTCAAGCAATTACTATCAACTGCAGGTAGTTCTTTAAAGCTACAGAAGATGGAACTGTCCCCAGGACTTAAACTATTTTGCGATGTAACCAACGATCGAATCCGTCCTTTCGTTCCCTCTCCACTCCGAAAAATTCTGTTTGACTCCCTACATGGACTTTCCCACCCAGGAGTACAATCAACTAAAAGACTGATTCTCTCTCGTTTTGTCTGGCCTTCAATTTCAAAAGACTGTGTTGCATGGACTCGCGCATGCATTGATTGCCAAAAATCAAAAGTTTCCAGACACAACCATAACCCTTTGCAAGCCTTTGCTGTCCCCTTACAACGCTTTCAACATGTGCACCTGGACATTGTCGGACCTTTACCCCCGTCGAAAGGATATTCTTATCTTTTAACAATGATCGACAGATTCTCTCGCTGGCCGGAAGCTATTCCAATACGTGACATTTCCGCAAAAACCATCGCCCGAACTTTTGTTGCCCATTGGATTGCAAGATTTGGAATACCTACTACCATAACAACCGATCAAGGTCGTCAGTTCCAGTCGAACTTATTCATGAATCTCAACAAAATCCTTGGCATTCACCGAATTCGCACAACTCCATACAATCCTGCCGGGAACGGATTAATTGAAAGATTTCACCGATCATTAAAACAATCATTAATGTGCCACAATGACGTCCAGTGGACATCAAGCCTGCCCATTACGTTGCTAGGCCTTCGATCAGCCTACAAGGAAGACCTTGGCGGTACCTGTGCCGAGATGCTTTATGGTGCAACAATTCGGCTGCCTGCAGAATTCTTTCAGCCAACAAGTGTCTCTACTTCTATGGATCCAGCTTCCTTCTTACAAAAGCTGTCCGAGTCTATGAGAAATGTTGCACCAGTGCCCACTTCAGCTCATACCAATCCCAAGTATTTCGTGCACCCAGCTTTGGATTCGTGCACTCATGTGTTTGTGAGGCAGGATGCAGTAAAACCTCCGTTGACTTGTCCATATGATGGTCCTTATCAAGTACTTAAACGGCTTAATAAAACTTACACTCTCCTCATCAAAGGAAAAGAATCAGTTATCAATGTCGACCGTCTAAAACCAGCATTTTTAATGTCTGAAACCCCTGAACCTTCAGTTCCTGTTCCCAGCGCTACCCAAGCTTCCCCGAACTCTCCGAAAGTGACGCCTGTTCCTGTGGTTCAAGACTCAGCTGTAAACGAAGAACCCCCTGTGCAAACTACGCGTTCCGGCAGAAGAGTTCGTTTCAACCCACGATATCTCTAACTCCTCGTGCCTTAGGCACTTTGGGGGGGGAGTAATGTGGTGAAACACTTCTGCTCGGAAGTTGGCAACAGCAGCTAGAAACACTTTCTATCTGAAGATTGGCAACACCAATCTCCTTGAAAATATAGCGCACGAGGAACAACAGAGCAGTTCACGTTTTCCCGGACGATGTGAGCGGATGAGTTCACAAACCAGTTCTCTCCCAAAGATTTTGTACTCGCGCCGTTTTTTGGCATTTCTTAAAATTTAATAATAAAATTTAGTTAAGTTTCAATATATGGTGTGCATATATATTATTTAATAAAAGATAAACATACACCATAGTATCATCGCAACACTCACTGCCTTTTCATCGAACCCAACGTAACTCATCGGCCCATTTGCCATAAACTCATCGCACCAGTCACTTCAATTCACTGGGGAGTGATACCGCCGCCGCTCCCCGATAGAGGTGACAAATAGTGCACTGTACCATGCACTATTGCCGCGCAGGGCCCGGTGAGTATTCATCATCCTGAATCGCTACTAGGGTTTATATTAAGCAATTAATTCTTTTTTTTTAATTGAGGTCTCGGCATATATTATATTCCTTCATAAAATATCAACAAAGTTCAGTGGACTTTGTTGACATACCGAAAAAAATTCTGGAGTCATTAATAAAGGAATAAAAGTGTTTTTTTTAACAAGTTAGACTAATTTTTTGTAACACTCAGTCATATCAGTATTTGAAACTATCAAAAAAGTTGCTTGAATTCACATTTTATTCCCTCAATTACTATCAAAAAGGACTTACTGTCAGATGAAATTATGCTTCTTTTGGATGCTGGCTTTTTGACGATTTCCACATCTGAATCACCTTTAAAAAAAGCAAACAAAATATAGTTAATCTCTACAATCATTATAATTTAAATTCAGCTTAATAATTTATTGGAATTATACTAATAGCTTTGAAATTAAGTATTAAAATTCCCTTTTTAGTTTGCTCAAATATACTCAATTATCAAATAATTTCACTAGCTTCAAGACACAGCTTAAATTTACTATTTAAAGCAGTGTTTCCCAACATGGGGCCCATGCCCTTAGGGGGGTGGAAAATTTGATTGTTAAAGGGGCAATTTAAAAAATGACTTTACACAATATATGTCGAAAAATATATTATTATGCCGTGGTGTGGTAATTGTCCTATATACATTTAAATAAATGTGTATTTTTAGTATACATTTATTCCATATCACATTAAATTAATTTTAACAAATACATTTGGTTTTTAGTTGATCTTATGTATATTTCTAGTTAATGGATTTGTCTGATATATGAAATATTCAGTGTCAAGAACTAGCAGAAATACAGAATGAGTCACTTAAAACTTTATTTAATATAAAAGGAGCGGAAACAGAAATCAAATATCCAAATTCAACCAAATGTGCCAGAAAACTGTTGTAACTGTCCATTTTCATATTTAGCTGAATGTGTAACTAATGTTGTAAATAATTCACTGGTAACAAAGAAAAAAAAAACCATCTAGATATAATACAATGAGGAGACTTGAGACTGAAGCCAACCAAATTGGAACCTAATAGACACTTTATTAACTTTAGAATCCTAGAAATAGTTGCTATTCTTAAAATTAGAAATTTCAATCTAAATGATAAAATAAAATTTTGCGGTTCTTTTCCGACTGCCTCTTTCTGACGATTGAAACCGCTGAACGCAAGTGATGATTTCGAAACTTGATTTAAAAACCCTCTCTAGTAAATGCAATGTACTAAGCTATATAAACAGGAATAAGGTCCTTGAATTCTGTAACATGAGGAGCTGCGAGCCATAACTTCATTGCTCTGAAGGATGCAGAGCTCGAATATATCAGGCAAAACAAGCTTGAAAAATTATTGTTTTCATACATCTTTGCGAATGATACTATGGTAATTTATTCATTTTTTGATATAAAATTTAATTGTTTTTCTTTTACCTATTAAAAATGGTGACATCTTGTTCGGTATCCGGATGCACAATTTAATGAAAATAAATTTTTACAGGTAAAGTTAATTCATTACTTTTGATGGATTAGTGTTTATTGATGATAAGTAATTTCATTTAAAATATATTTGAAATGTTATATATCCTTTAAATTGCACGCTAAATGTTCACAAATGTGTCTAATGGCTTAATATTTTATTACGTTATTACTAAGGTGCAAAATAATTTGCATTAATTGAAGAAATGAATAAATTTTGAAAACGCCTGTATATTAAAAGCATTGAAGACTCGCAGTTCTTTATTATAACCAAAATCATGTAAAGAATTTAAGTTTAATTTATCTCCATTTATTGAATTCAAATAATATAAATTACTTAAATGCTTATACGAGGGTTACTCTGAAATTTTTGAGATACGAGCAGACTAGAATTTACAAAGTAAAAATAACGGTTTAATTTTAAAATACAAAGTATTTTAACTCATAAGAAGATTTTTTACTGACTTACTTCAACTTGTTTAGCGTAGAATAAATTTTAAACAGAAGAGAAAATGGAGTTGACGCGAGAACATTTTCGCGCTATGATTTTCTACGATTTTAAAGCAGGATTAAATCAAGAAGAATGCTTTCAATGGTTGTAATTAGCATTTGGCGATGAATCTCCAGCTCGTGCTACTGTATTCAGATGGTTTAGAGAATTTGGAAGAGGTCGCAATTTTCTTCAGGATGAAGAACACACAAGAAGGCTGCCGTCGGCAGTAACCTCGGATAATGTGTCTGCCATACGAAAAATTTTAATGGATGATAATCGCTGTTCCTATCAAATGATACAGAAGGAACACAACATTGGATCCGCAGCCATGCACAAAATCATTCTTGAAGAATTACATATGAAAAAAGTAGTTTGCCGTTGGGTTCTCCATAATCTAACTGAGCACCAAAAAGAGGAGCGTGTCAGAATCAGTAAAGAAACTCTTAAATTGCTAATTGATGGTGGCCACCACATCATTTATAAAATTGTAACAGGTGATTAAACGTACATACCGTTTTTTGACGTTCCAACATGTCAAGAAAGCAATCTATGGGTCTTTGAAGATAATCCCATGCCGACAATGGTGAAAAAACAACGCTCACTGAAAAAAGTGATGTATGCCGTATTCTTCAGAAGTATGGGATTCGCCAAAACCATCAAGTTAGAAGGACAGAAGACAGTAACAGCGAACTGGTATACCACTAAATGTCTTCCAGAAATTCTACAAGAACTGAATGTTAGGAGACTAATGCTTCACCATGACAATGCATCTTCACATACAGCCGGATTAAAAGTTGAGTTTCTTAAACAAAAACAAATTAAAGTGATCGAAAATCCGCAGTATTCACCTCATCTAGCTATGTGCGACTTTTGGTTATTCTTTATCTAAAAAAGAACTTACGTGGACGTCGTTTTCATTCAGAAGAAGAGATTGATGTGGCTATAAATGCATTTTTTTCATCTGTTCCAAGAAATGAATGGCTTGAAGCATTTAATCTGTGGAAAATTCGTCTACAAAAGTGCATTGATGCTGGAGGAGACTACTTTGAACATACCTAAAATTTTATCAGTATGACTTTAAGAACCTAGTTGTATCTCAAAAATTTCAGAGTAACCCTTGTATAATGAACGAAAAATTTTATATTATAAATAAATTAATTAGGGCTTTTAAAAAGATGCATTTTAAAGCTAGGGATTGTATTTCTTCCTTGCTCAAGGTCCAAAACAGGAAGTTCTCAAAAATGTTTTTCCAGTAATATTTTATCACAGATTTAAAGTTATGTTTTGAAATGCATTCATCACAATAATGGATGGCAAAATCTTAAGTACAATTCTCTTAATGCAAAACGTAAAGACTATTATATTTTTATATTTCAAATTATTTTATAATATTGAAGATAAATTTGTAGATTATATCAAATAAATTAATTACATTAAAGGAAAATACGAAACTTATATTTGATATATGGATATGACATCATTCTAGTTGTAGTTAATTTAGATGTGTATCCTAATTTTTCATTTTATTAATATCTACATACCATTGTAATTGCATCATCTATTTTAATACTTCTGTGAAGGTAAATCCCTATTTAGCATAATTATATCTTAAATTAGATTCAAGAATTCCTTAAATCATTAGTCGTTAACAACAAAATTACACACTTCTCGTAATTAATTTAGTTGTCCATGCTTCTTATAACTGAGATCTTTATAAATTTTAGTTTAACTTATATATAAATATTGGGATTATTAAGTATAAGGATTGTAATTCAACATTACAATCCATATTTAGCATAATATTTCCTTAATTTATATTCATAAATTTATCAAAACATTAGTCACAATTTTTACAGCCAATTAGATCGTACGTCAATAAGCCTAAAACTATCGTAAATATTTCAGTTACAGGGATTACGTTTTGGAGGCTATATTTTTCTAAGATATTTTTAATTCTAGCATTAGTATATTTGTCATTACAAATTCAAAGCAAATGTAATGAATAAATTTTTGATTTATTTTTACATTCTTTAAATAACGAGTAAGATTCCATGTAAATACTGCTAAAAATGTATAAATTACCGTAAAGTTGTAATACTTATATACATACACAGCTATTGTAAAGTTACTGATGTTTTACTATATCATCAACGATTTGTAATATCAATCACGTTAATGAATCAAAATTTGTCTTGTCATTACTTGTTTATTCTAATAAAAAATACCGTAAGAGTTAAATTATGCATATTTTTATCTTCTATTTTATTTAATGTATTTACTTACTTTTTATCTATAGGTTTTCTTTAAATATACTAGACTTTTTAAAAAAAAGTGGGTTATTGTTACTAAGAGAGTCAACTGGCAACCTAATAAATCTTTTTCTCTTTGTTTAGGACATTCTACTAAGGAATGTTATAAATCTTTGGTAAAACATTTTTTAAAAGATGACGCTATACCAAGTATATTTAACTTCCCTTCTCGTTTGCAAAAATCTGTTAGAAAAAGAAGACTAATAAATAAAGTGCAGTCAGTAGTACAAAAAATTTTTATGAATGAAATAAATGAAAATTATAATTTAAATGAGATTTGTGCTGTATTTGAATGAGAAAAAGCAATATTACTTGTTTTTAATTTATTTTTTATAGGTTTCTGCACTAAAATTGAAATGTCAAGTTTCTGAATTAAATTCAACTGAATTGCTTGCATTAATTCCTGAACCAATAGTTCTGGATGTTGATATAGCTTCTTATATACAGAATAATTCAGCTTAATTGGAATTCATTAAAAGTAGAAATCAAGTTTCCCTGCATAACATAAATTTGAAAATGAAGGCCAAACCTTTATTTCCAAAATGTTCCAAGATCAATTCAACGGAAGTCTATTTGAGACGTAAAATCAAAATTTTAGGAATTGTGCGGGTATTGTTGATGGGTAAGCGGGCACTTTAGCAAAATAAGCTTTAGTCTTCACAGTTGTTACCCTCAAAAGTAGGTGTAAATGTCAAATTGAATATTTTAATAGATAAAGTTGATGCACTTACTTTTAGCACAATTAATAAACATTTACTTAATAAAACCAGAAGAAGTTATTATTAATGTTTGGTCAAATACTGCTGATGAAATAACATAAAAGCGTTTGAACATTTTAGCTGTAAAATATCAAAACTTTGCCATAAATTTTGTATGTATTTTCATCATCCATTTTCAAAGAAATCATTTTAGAAAAAGGATATTGGATAATTGCTATATGCTAAATCTAGGTAAAACTTAAGAGCTGAGAAAAAGGTATTAACTTCAAATAATGAGAAATTTAATGGTGCTTCATAAGTGAATTAAATAAACTGCAACAAGAAAAAGGTTTTAAATTTGCTAATAAAATTTGAGGGGCCCATACACATTTTAAAAATTAAAAAAGGGAATACATTTAGCTACTCAAACATAAAGTTCAAGCACTGGGAATGCCTTAGAATTTTTAGTTAAAACAAAAATGATAAGTTTGAAGGAGCAAAAGCTACCATACACTCTAAAGAAACACTACGATTTGTACAGCAGAAAGTGCTGGCAATTTGGGCACCATTTTAATCTGTTGTAAATTTTACAGCATATCCGTAAAGTTTTTTACAGAAATTTTACTGCAATTTTTACAGCACTTATTACTGTAATTTTGCAATACTTTTTACTGTAATTTTTTCAGCACTTTTTACCATGTATTTTACTGCAAGTTTTACAGAACCTATTGCAAAAACTATTTACAACTATCATCGTTTCATAAATTTTAGTTCTATTTTCATAATTCCCCCCTTTTGTTCTGCTTCTAATGAAACCTTTCTTTAGGAGCTCATTTTATGTTAGAAGATAATTTGTAAAAGAAATATGGATTATTTTGGCAATAAATGCCAAACATAACCCCTTTTCATTAAATAAGTGCATTCTGGTCCTCTTTTAAAATTCTAAATATATTATGGATGCAAAAAAATCAATATGATAATTCATAATTATTTTCAAAGGCTTTTTCTAATTATTTTTCTGAATCAAACAATTTAAAATGTATGCTTTCATTTTGTGATTAATTTTGCATATGCAATTTTATAAGACATTTAAAGATAAATGTGTTATGAATCCAGACTTAATGCTTCTTAATCATTATAATATTGAAATTATTTAAATAATTTTCATTCTAAATGTATAAGATATTTCTTTATATTTTATTAAATGTTAAGGTATTTAAATAAATTACAAAAATTTCTAATTTCTGTTTTTTGACAACTTTTATTAATTTTCTTGTAGAATAGAAATTTATTGAATATTAATGTTATGCTTTTATTGCAGCTGAGTGTATAAATTAATTTAATACATAATAGAATAAAACTAAACATAAAATCAATTTTTGATTTGCCTGCAATTTTATAGATAAAGGATAGAATTATGCACATTTTATTAAAAAAGCAAAGGATAATTAGTTAGCTATATCTATTATTTCAATTATACTGTGAAGACAAAAAAGTTCACTTTTTGATATTATTTAAAGTACTTTTTTCTATTTTTTTACATTATAATATAAGCAAATAAAGATTCTGAGGAAATAAAATAATCTTATTTGATAATAGATGGCAACACGCAAATAATAGGAAAGACTATTTTTATTAATTCTAGATTATTTAATAATAACCATTCTAAATCAATTGATTTAACAGAGACCAGTAAGCGTGCTTGAGTTCCATCCTTGACAGATTTTTTCGATTTTGTTCTCCGTGAGAGATTAATGTTGAATAAGAAACTGAAAACAAAAAAATAGAAATTATACTTATGAATAAATGAATAAAAATTAAATAAACATCATCAAGACCTCTATAAAAAGTGTTCACTTTTTTCGAAATGGCTGTTTGTCAAAAAGGAGCTGGTGACAGTTTTGCAGAAAAACAACATCACACATCACAAATTAAACCGACGCCAATAAGCAAATGACGTATTTTCCAAATTAAAGATATTGAGCAATGTAAACATTTTCTTCTTATAATTCATATACTGTGTGCTATATTAAACTGTCTCAAGAGTAGAATACCTCAGAAGGAAGGTTATTGCTCAATAAGTTTTAGAATTTTATTTGCGTGGGTGTGTTTTATGTAATTGATTGAATTTTCCCAATACATACTTCTTTTAATAGTTAATAAGTGTTTGTTGTATTAATCGAATCATAACTATTCTGATAATAAAAATTATTTCAATGGATTTTAATGATTTCATGATAAGAATTTTTAGTAGTGAAGTCCATAATAAATTCTCATTACTTTTGAAATTGATAAAACCTTTACTTCAACCTAAAACCTTCTAACTGATGTTTTCAATTTAGAAAAATATTTCTGTAATTAAGGATTTTATTTCAAATTAAAAAACATTGATTACAGAGAATATAGAATTTATTTCATGCATGTTTCAATTATGTTATCAGAAATTACATCTTTAGTATATCATTTCAAATACATTTTTTTCCCAATTAAAGAGTGATAAATTCTTTTAATCATTATTACTAAAAGGAATGAGAAACAAGCAATACATTAAAAATATTATTTTTAAATAAATGGTGAAAAATTTTCCTATATAAGTAAGGAAACAAGATATTTTTAAAAACCATTAAAAAAATAATTTAGTATAATATGAAGCAGGTTTATGATATTCTGATGTCACTAAAATATTTCTAAATAAAAATATACCTTTGAAGGAATTCCATGGTTCCAGATCCGGATATTTTATACTAAACACATAAAATATAAAAAAAAAACTTTAATAAAGTGACCACAAACTTACTTAAATCTTCATTCACTACAATTCCATCTGTCCTTATAATATGTTTTGTTGAAGAAAATAAATCAGCACCTATATCTATAATATAATCAAATAAAACATTTTATTCCAAAAATAATATTATTGTTTTTAGATAAGCAGTTCTCTACTTAATAATTTTTCTAAGAAAGCAAAATTAATTCATAAAAATAAATTTTTAAAGCAAACCATTTAGACATTAAATAACTTATTCCAAGTATAAACAAGAAAAAAAGAATATGTATAAATGATTACAACAAATTATTACTACTCTACTGCATAAAGGGAATCTTTAAGAAGAGAATCTTATGAAATTTTCAATGGGAACAGAGAAATATAGTATTTTAGAAATATTGTGAGAAAAATGATACTGTATTCAGTTAAAGAAATGACGTTTGTAGAGAACATGGAAACATTTTTCATGTACATATGTACATTTTGTAATTATTTTTAAGTAAAAAACAGAAAAAACTAAATTTCTACATTGAGTGAAAATAAGAATAATTTAGGAAATAACATACTATAAATTATTTTTCAAAGTTGAATTTTGTCAACTTTGTAAATAGTTATCTTAAAAATAAAATAAAATTTCTCTTAGAGTTAAGCATTTCACATTAAAATCCTGTGAAATGGTGCAAAATTGGGAATATGTTTTTAAAAATTTTGTTTTCTATTAAGTGTGTGTATTGACACCAGCATTAAAAATTTACTTGACAAATAAGGGATTATGAATAAAATTCAAGTCGTATTGGAAAAGATGTATTTAACTAAAATAATTTATTTTTATTTTGCTAGAATTTTAAATATTTTTATAATTAATCTTAAATAGAATGTTAGCAGAGTAATGTTATATGAAGAGGTCAATAAATGCAATGACAAACTTTCTCTTATCAGTTAAAGCATTTCAAGATTTATTAAATAAAAATAATTACAAATTAATAAACATGGTGTGTAAAATAAATCTATATAAATTGCACCCTGAGAAGATGTGGAAATCTAAAACCAATAAGTATAAATTAATTTATCAGATTAATTTTTATGAGCATTTCTTAATTTTTTACTTACAATTCACTAACAATAAATTGGTTTTTAAAAAAAATACGAAACAGTTATGAATGCTTTACCTTTTTTTGTAATTTTTTAACCTCCCAAAACTTCTATATATTTAAAATTTGTCATTATTTTTAAAAATTGCAATTATATCAGCAGATAGCGTTTAATATGCACAATAGTATTAAAAAATGTTGAACATAACATATGTTAAATAAATTAAGCAAAAACAAATTAGTTTTCGCTCATTTACTTCTGTTTCTTAATTTTGGTTTTTCAATCAGCTTTAACACATTTAGTAAAAGAATTCTAAAAAAGTATAAGATAGAAAATTATATTGCTTTTGAAATTGGATAATTATGTTATTTTTATAACAATCAAAACATTTAAATAAAATACTATCCTAATTTCTAAGAAATTTTGATGATTAAAATATTAATCAACTCTAGGTTAACTACAATAAAAGGTTTTAAATATTAATAAACTTGTATTAAAGTATTGACACTTTATTCTAATTCTTTTGTATAAATTAATCTTAGAATTTTTTGAAATATCGAATCTAATTTATAAGAATTTATATAAATCAAAGTAAGTTACATTTTGTTTAATAAATAATTTGTACGTTATCTTATTGATTGATTCAGTTACAACAAAAATTCAATCCTTTCAAAATTATTTATATAAGCAAAATAGTTATTTTCATGAAAACAAATGCAAATGAAAATAAATAATGTGGCATTTTAGAATAAAAGCAAACAATAATCCCACCAATTTAAAGCGCAATCTCAGTGACAAGGAACATTTTCTCACTGAATTTTACAATAACATTCACTGTAAACTTTAGTATTCCTTTTTCAATTTTTTAAATAACAGTGATTTTTATTCTATTTCTTCCGCTTTTTTTAACAGTGTAGAATACAATAGAATTATTGATGAAATATTTGATTTATTAAATTTGTGAAATTCTTTAACCTAAGGTTATAAATCTGCTCTTAGAAGGAATAATAAGGAATGGTGGCAAAATATCTTTACAAATGCAATTGAATATTTCTCAACTTTATAACTTGATAACATGCCCATTTTAAGTACACCAAGCAAAATATTTGTTCTTGCTTTCATAACTTCACAGAAATCTGTGATGGAAATGGCTATAGGATTGTTTTTCAAAACAAAATCACCGGAGTTATTTTGTAGCATATAAAGTATCACAGGATCATATTGAACTTTTTTTTAATAATACAAGATTTTGCTGTGGGATTGACATTAATCCAATTGCAAGTCAATTTCGTTGGTCATCGAGGAATTTATTGCTGTACCAAAGCAATAAATGTTCAAATAGAAATTGGCTAATAAATAATGTAGAACTGCCAAATAAAATAATTAAATTTATGTCAGCAAAATGCCGTTGAAACAAATGAAAGGGAAATAGTTGATAGCTTGTTTCATAAAGACTCAGAATTCTTGAATAGCTAACATTTAACTATTTACCGGAAAAATATATCTTATTATATTGAAGGATACGTTATCAGAAATAGGCTAAACAATTGTTCATGCTTAAATTGCTCTGAAATGCTAATGGAAGATTAAATATCAGAACACAATTAAATTCCGAATAAGAAACTGGTCAAACATTTTAGAACAAAATTATAAAGCTTTGTTACTTTAATAACTAGAGGTGGTTTAAAAATATATTCAAATAAATGTAAAGGGGCTTTAAAAATATGTATTTAAAATACTTTTTACACTGTATTTAAAATATGAATTGCAGAGAATGTACTTAAGCTGTTTTGTTTTAAACTACACAAAAAATAAATCCAATTTAGATCGTAAAATCAAGCAAATAACTCATTATTATTTGAAAAATGAAGAAATTTTGTTTAATCATAAAATTTTATATTTGTTTTTGAAAATTTGCACGAGACACACAAATGAAAAAAAAAATTGTTAAAATTTTAATTTAGTATTAAAGTCCTATAGTGAAAAATAAATTTGTGAAATTCAAACTAATTAGTTTTATTGTTTTACAAAAATTCATTAAATTGGCTTTATTTAATGCTTAAAAAATATTTAGCTGAAACATTAATTTTACTGTAAACACTATTAAAAGAAACTTTAAAATTAATTAAAAACCTTTTTAATTTGTTACTCTTTCCATAATTATTTAACGTATTTTGTTTATTGTTATGTGTAGAATATCTTTAATTGTTTTGTAATTTTACATGTACAAATTTTAAACGAACGTTAATTGTTAATACTTATTTTGAGAAATTGTAAGATTATTATACATGTATGTAATATTATTTATTTATATGTAAGTCCTCGTCGCTGAAAAGTAGTGCCTGAATTTGATTTCAAAAAATAAAATAAATATTCTATCTGTTTTTTACTAATGTTTCACTTTTTAGATAAGATTTTGATAATTTTTGTACTGTTTTTAATTTAATAAATTATTTAGAGTCATGCCACATTAGGTGTTTGTAGGGATTATTTTTGTAATGTGTAGAAATTGGAAAAACAATATTCATGATCACATGTTTATTGATTAAAACAGTTATGAAAATATTTTATATTTTGTTTTTTGAATGTTAAATTAGAAATTCCTGGAATTTGAATCTCATTTTCTTCAAAGTGAAATAAATTTTTGGATGAAAAACACGAAATTTTTGATATTATAGAATACAATCTTATTGATAACATGTAAATTAACTGCATCTTAATTTAGATTTTATCTTAAGGAAATTAAAAAATTTTATATCCTATGTGCATAGTTCCACACGAAAGCACTTACATTTTTATTCAAGTCAGAAAATAATCCATAATTTCTTTAATAGCCTTGTTTTCTAATTTTGTTTAACTGTACATGAATTTTATTTCAGATTAAAAATATTAATGTTCCCAATTTTTCTATATTGTGCTTTGTTTCTGTTAAAAAATTCCTTTGAAATCATGCTTTCCTGTGTAGTATAAATGCATTGTTTACTTTTCATTTCTTACAAATTGTATGTGAATTTTCCTTGAATAAAATCTTTAATTTACATTTTGTTATTTATTTACATTTGAACATCACCAAGAGTTAAATTATTAAAAAGTTTTTAAAGCAAGGAATACTTTCTTATCGCAAAAACAGTTTTAAAATAATGGATTTCGTTTTGCTAATACTAATTGTTTATTTAATTTCTGTACATAAATATGAAAGCATAGTTTTCTTTATATTTATACTTGTTTATAAAATGTTATTGTAAATAAGCATTGTGAATAAGAAAATTTGTAAATAAGCAATATTTAATATTTATTTATTTCTTAATGCATATAAGCACTAAATAAACTTGAAAGCAAAGATATTTTTACTTTTATCAAACTTTTTTTTTTATCCTGATCTATTTTATATTCATTTTAGACAAATATATCACAGTAAATAATTTTTGATTCATGTGTGTACACTTATTGACAAATAGTTAAGGATAAAATCTAAATATAAATGGAATAATATTTATAGTTAAATGAAAAAAATTATAAAAGAAACTAAGAAAATAAATCTTATTTATGCAGAAGACAATTCTTCAAATCAAAGAATTTAATCATTTTTCTTATATTTGAAAAGTTATTTTCTGCATAAATTAAGTCAGTTTTAATTCTACAAGGAAAATCCAATATTTGTTCATAATAGTAAATAAATTATTCCAAATTAATCTCTGGGGAGTGATGATAAGAGCCAGGCCTTGGTTCTTCCTTGGCTTCCTATCTCTAAATTGGAAGACCAGATGGTGCTGCCATCTATGAGTTAAAGCTGTACTTCCACCCTTGTAAGAGGAGTGGGCTCTGTTCAAAAACGGAAGACACTCTGACTTCATTCGCGCAATCCCTGAACGGCGGTCTTGGCTTCGCTAAGAGCCATAAGTAATAACAACAACAAAAATTAAATTATCATTAAAGTGATTTTTATATACATAGGGTTATAATTTAACTTTTGAAAAGAATTTAATTTTAATTATCATCAGTTCTTCATAAATAAATATAATATTCTAATTCATAATTGCATTTAAATTCAAACTCGTATTAATTCTAAAAAGCTAAATAAAATGTAACTATAATGTTATTTTGTTTTTCTGTATTATTTTAGTATAAAATACAACTTTGGTATGGTATTATTTTTTCTTTCTTCCACTGTACTAGATGTCCTGTTTAGAACTCGCAGGGGAACGGCTTACCCGAGAAGCGAGTGTAAAGCCTTTAGATGTCATATTTGCCTCTTTTGCTATTTAAGGATGTGATGTGGTCTGAGGAAGTAGCTAGCTGAGAGCTGACTGCTGTTCATATACAGTTCAGTGATGCCATGCCGATGGAGAGACATTTGACTCAATTGAAGCTTCAATTAACATCAGCCCTCTCAGCATTTCAGAATTCTATTTCATTCAAATTGATAAATCGCTTATCATTAGAGTGGTGGGTATTTTTCTTAGAAGTTTAATGTGGAATCAAAAGTATAAGACATATCAGCATGTAAATGCGTTTTGACCTGGTGTTTCTATTAATCTTAATATGACAAGTATTTATCCAAATCATGGGTACTGCTGTCATTAACGATAACTAACTGGCTTTTTTGTTTATTTGGCTTATGACTATCGAAATAGCTGAACCCACATAATAGTGCATTACGATCAAGCGACGCTTTCGAAAATGCTGAATCCATCTAATTGTGAATCACGATAGAGTGACTTCGAAACTTGAACCTTGATCTCCATTAATGCAGAAACATTTAACTGTTTAATTTTCATCGAACTTGTCAACATGTCGTTATAAAATCAAATACTGAAGCCTCTACTTCCTGATCATGAGAGCGGTGCATTTTCAATGCAATGTATCATCGAAACCAAAAGCATGGAATACTTCTACAAATATCGTATTTTCTTGTATATAATCCACGGATTATGTGTTAAAAAAGTTTCGAATTTCATTGTGCGCCACAAATAATTTGATTTAAAAAAATTTCAATTAGAAAAGTTTAAAAGCAAATTTTTAAAGAAATGCCGTTTATCTTTCATAAAAAAAAAAAAACAGGTAGTGCCACGCCAAGCATGACTTATTTCAGCTACAATCAACATTATCCAATTATGTTCTAGAACAAATTTGGTTCCTCGAATGGATATTACAGTTGCAATTCGCTAACATCATTTCGCACTTCATCACGACGTGAGCGGTTTCAATCTGAAAATATTCAAATTCGTATATCGTCATATAAAAACGAAAACATTTAGGTTGCACAGAAGATTTTAAATTAAAAGATATAGAATAAAAAAATGGTCACAAAAGTGATATTGTAAAGTGAAAAACAAAACTTGCGTGATACCGAAGAAAGATATGGACAATTCCAAAATAATGAATTTCTTTCATTTAATTATCATTGAAATAAATATATTTTATATTTAAAATTTATTTAACGTTGTTTTAAAAGTTATTCATACCTAAAAATCGGTAAGTTTTACTAGAACCTTCTCGGAATTATTGCTTGTTCTCATATTTTCATTTCAGTTTATCGCACTTTGCGACGTGATGGATTCAAACAGATCTTTTTCATAATCAATGTTTTTTCTGTACAATATATAATATTTTTAAGCGTACAGTGTATTTCTTTTACGTGACATCCACATTATCAGCAGTATATATTTCGATTATTCGCCGAAAAATTGCCGCAGATTATACACCGCTGCAGATTATGCGACTCTTTTTTTTTTCTTTTACTCGAAAAAAAAAAGTTCTTGCAGTTAATACTGCGGATTATATACGGGAAAATACGGTAAATGTTTTTTTAACGAGTGCTTTTATTCCAACGTTTTTGGTACCGAAAGATTAAAAAAAGTTTGAGTTCAAAAATAATGATAAAAAAATATTCCAAACAATCAAAAATCGGAAAGTAACTTATTTAATAAAGACAATAATAAATTACATAAAAGGACGATTTTAAATCAGTTGCAGCATGCGTTCAAGAAAATAAACTAAATAAATAAAAAAGCAGTGAAACTAAACGAAGATAAAACGTGGAAAAAATAACATGGGGATGGCATTTACATCTATTGCATAATTGGTGACTTAAGAGTGGCTCTGGGAGAAAACTATAATTTTTCGATAGCAAACTTTAAGTGCTTGAATTATATACTGTTCTCTTCATTAAAAACTGTCGATTAGAATGCAACCTAGGAAACAGTATATATTTTTATACTATGATCTTTTGTACCAATCCACACAACCACAAATATTTGTGAGATATCCAGACCAAGTTCAATTCACATCCAGGTATATATTAGATATACATAACATCCCTGAAATATCGACAATTTTAATGTCCATGGATATTCAAAACTTGGATGTCGACTAGATATTATAAAACAACATTATTTAGGCATAAACATTTGGATATTGAAAAGATATCTTATAGATATATGAAACTCTTGGCAACTGGATGTCCATATTTCGTAAAATCTAGATATCTCGCAGACATTAGAAGTCTAGGTATTTATAGCACAGCAATCTTTGGCTGTCAACTGTATATTCATGTAATGTTGTACTTTCATAAGCAAGTTTAATGCTAAAAGTATCATTAATACAAATTAAAATAATTTTAAATTGGCAACAATGATACTTGTTAATCAATTTCTATTTGTATGTTGACTGTTATTACAGATTATGGACGAGGTAAGAAAACTTATGAACATTTTTGGAACTTTTTTATGAACTTTTTTTAGTACTATATAAATGTTTATGTTGAGTTTTCTAGTATTTGAATACTTTATTCTATTTTGAATGCTATAATTACTGATTAAATAGATAATTTTCTTTTACTCTTCAAGGATTTTTTTTAAGAACAAAATATTAATTAAAAAAAAAACACATTGCAAAATTGCTATATGATCGGTGTAATGCTTCTTAAAAGTTTACTTCATTATTAAAGCCATAATAGTACTATATAAATGTTAAACTTTTAGTTAGATTCTTTGACAAAAAAGTGTCAAATGTCATTATTTTAGTTTTGGTAGACATAATTATGTACTGTTATAAAGTAGCATATATTTTTTCATATTTGTATATGTTTGGTTATTGTTTATCAAGTGTCATTGAATAAAAATATTTGAAATTTTAAGAAGTTTATACACTTAATTGTATTAAATTACAATTTCTAAATACTAATTATAAAACAATATTCTTCAGTATTTTCATGGGCGTTTCATTTCTTAATAAATTTAAAGTGTACATTCAAAAATTTATGATTATACTTGCTTTAGCAAACAAATTCAATCATTCTCAGTGACGAAAATATTTTTTACGTCATTATTACATAGTTTTAAAACCAAAATCTAAATATATCTTAAAATGGGAATTATAGGTATAAAAACTGTAAGAAACTTATTTTTAAGACTTGTATTCAAAACTTGTAATCAAAATTATCATTAATACTTTCTATCACTATTTCATTATTAATAATTCTATTATTATTGAATTCATTCTATTTATATGTCTTAGATGCACGTGTAAAATACTATCGATTCAGAAAGTTGATACAAATTCCACCAAGTTGACTTCAATACTTCATTTTGTTCCCCAGAGCCAACTCAATGAAAACTATAATTTTAAAATAAGTATTTTAAAATTTACGATTAAAAACATTTCTATTAAGGTTTACATGGTAAAGTTATTAAATATGGATATTAAATTCAGCATTTTAGCAAGCAAAAATTAAAACTATTTAAATGGAGAACCTAAAACAATATATTAGCAGCCGAAATGTTTATAAGCTCTGTAGTAAATGTGTCTTAAACGTTTATTATTTTCTGGTATAAATGCCTAAAAGTAATTCGCACATTTCTAGGTTTTATTGTTTTAGTTAAGGTAACTAGAAATCAGAAATCATTTAAAAGTTATAGTGATTGCCATTCATCAAAAATATTGCCAGCGAATTCGCAATATATTTCAGCCTTCTTTCTTATAATGTTGAATTTCTATTTGAAAAAGAAATTTACTAATACTTTTACTATATTTACCAAGTATCTCCAAAGAGTTTATATATTATATGCAAATATAATGATGGCAAATTTCTATTTAAAATTAAAAATTTTTGATATTCACAAACAGTAATTGCTTAATATAAAAGTATTATAAAACGTTTAATTTGTTCTTAAAATATATTGTTGTTTGCGCATTTAAATATTAAAGTTATTTACGTATCAAAATTACTAATTTTATCATCCTAAAAATTGAGTTTTCACAGGTCTAATGAAAACTCAGGTTCTAAATTTTTTGTGAGTAAATCCAGAATATTTTCATTTTACTTGATTGAATTACATTCTAGAAACTTGGTGACTTTTCAAATGGATTTATTTCATTAAAAGGAAAAATCTAGTTTTGAATTAAAGATTTTTTCATGGAAGCTTTCTTTTCTGATTATTTATGTTTCCCAAGTAATTTTCAATCTCCATTGTAAGTGTACCAATTTATATATTTTATTTTTTGATGTTGGAGATGCTAATAAATTAAGAAAATAAAGAGAATTAAGAAAATTAATTTATAGTAAAAAAATTAGTATCTAATCTTCTTTTGACAATGATGTGAGAAAAAGTAGAAAATTTTTTATCGTTTATTATTTCTTAATGTTTATAGCTATTGGATGCATTTTGTAAAACAGGTTACTTTTTTAAGAGTAAACATCAACCCATTTCTTAAAAGCATCGTTACCTAAAAAATTCTTAATTTTCCTGTTTTTATAGCTAAAGGAGAAGGAAAAGTATGAAATTCTCCTGTATTACTGTGAAGTGTATGAAGTTTTAATATTTTTATAGTTATAAAAACGGCAAAAAGATGTTTTCGAAAATATTTGTCACTCATATTAAAAAAATGTGAAATTTAGTATTAGTTTTGAGTCTTAAATGCTTAAGGATTTTTTTTAAGTAGATATGTATCATGTTTTTACAATATAAATTAAGTTTTATTCATGAAGTGTTTCAGAATATTTTTACCTTGATTCTGTGATTTTATTTTATTATATATAATTCAGCTATCTTTCTAACATTTCTCCTTGTTTTGTTATTTTAGGTAGCAAATTGTTATTTTCCCTGTTATTTATTGACTATATTTTCCTCATCTTAACAGCTATTGTTGATTTCTTAATTCCTTTTGAACCTTTTTTCAATAGTCTTGTTTATCTTGTATAATTTTATACGTATATTTTCATTTCATTAATTTTTTAAAATATTATACTAGTTATTTTTCTAGAGTATTTTGTTCTAAGCACATTCTTCAACATTTCATTACATCATTATTAATCAAGTTGAAGAAGTAACCTCATTTATCAATGGGGATATTTTTCTTCTTGTATTTTCTTTTAATAACAAACATTTAATAATTGTTTGGTTGTTGACAGATTGATGGGCTAATATTTAGTTTTCTAAAAAGATTCTGTTTTTCTTTACTTTAGAATTTACTTATTTTCATATTAATATTTAATAGTTACATTATGTTTAAATTTTCTTAGTGTAACATCGCTAAGATTTTGATTAATTTTGAAGATTGTTTAGTTTCCATACACTTAATTATAGACCAATAATTTATCGCGCGAAAAAGTTTAAAATAATTTAATTACTGTTAAGGTTGGCAATGTTATTAATTTCACAATTGTTGTTTTGTTAAGAATTTCAGATAAACTTATTGTCTAAAAGCGCTTTGTTAGTAAAAATTAGTACAATTTTTTTTCTTATTTCTGTTGACAGAAATATTATGTTCGGGAAAATGAACTATTTTATTTTTTTGGGAGATGACTGTGAAGTTCGATACCTCCTTAAGTATTGATCATACAACTT
>JAPDSC010090181.1:0-30299 GCA_026290005.1 Latrodectus geometricus | reverse complement strand
ATATATATATATATATATATATATATATATATATATATATATATATAATATAACACAGTGAAATTCTCGCTTTTCCTTCTCGTAACCTTCTCGCTTTTCGAGGAAAAGTTGCCCAAAAATCGCAGCCAAGGTGAACCTAGAAGAATTAATTTAAAATACAAAAGATAATTTAATCAAGGCGTAATGTTTAAAAATGAAATCCAAGCTGCGACAAACTTTCGCATCCAAGGTAGGAATTGAACTCATGAATTGAAAGTCGGAGCGTTATGCATTCATTAACAAACTTAGTTTAAGAAAAATGGATGGTAGATGTGAAATCTGAAATAATATAAATTAAAAATTCCATTCGCGTCATTTATAACCCTTCTAAAACATTCTGTTAAAAACTACTTTTACTTAAAAAATCAAGGTAATATTTAAAATTATTTTTAGCATTTTTAAAATATAAAATTGTTTAAAATATTTCGTTAGTTGATAAGTTTTTATTATGACTATCTAACGTTTAATCCTTTACAGTTATTTCTTTTTTTTTTTTTTTTTTTTTTATAAAACTACGTGTTGTTTAACATATTGAAATGCTAATTATGAAATTAACACACAATAAAATCTTTCATTGAATTAATTTTGAATAGCATATTTAACACTTATTATCAATTAATTTTTTTATGGATTATCCTTTTCTATTTCCCTAAGACCAATTGAAACAATTCTAAGAAAATTAAGACAGAAGGGTGGGTTTAACGGGTAGATAATCTCTACATGCTTGTATTTTATTTAACTGTGTACCTTTTTTTCATAAGAATTAAGTAATAGTTACCTTTTAACTTGAATAAAAGGCGGGAATCATTTAAAAAAAAACAAGCGAGAGTTATTCCGAACGTAATTACAAGCTGTTATCATCACGTTAACATCATTTATCTTGATGATGTTGAAAGAAAGACATGGAGCTCACTCGTCACAGGTCTTTGCTTGCGAGACAGCGAGTACGTGATCCAAAGAGACTAAAGCCAAAAATCACGATTCTTACCAAAAAAAAAAAAAAAAATTAACAAGATTACAAGTCATTAGCCAAAGGTTAACAACATACGGATCCAAAAGGAATGCTAAATTTTAATTATTATTAAAAATAATTAAATAAAAAATTGGTTTAAGCTATTTAACGTAATTCAATACCAAACAAATTTAATTGAAAAAATGTACAAGTGATCAAAGTTTTTTCTTTAGTTATATTTCCCAGAAATTGAATATTCAGAATGTATTGAACCTAGTACATAAATTTAACTCGTTTTGGTAAGAAAAAGATCTACAATTAATAATTGTTTGAATAATCAAATTTGTAATTTATGGGCTTAATATACAGCTTTCTCTCCTTGTAAAAATGTGCTACTAATATATCTTATTTATAAAACTAGCAGATTACATGAAAAAAGAGCATTCTTCCTTTTAAAATCAGCAGTTTTACATACATTTTAATTATTTTTTAACACAATTTAATAATTTTTATGATATTATTTGTTATGTTTTTATCTTGTGAAGAAATATTTATTAAATTATATATACATATATATAAACTTCACGAAATCCAAAACTATATATATATATATATATATATATATATATATATATATATAGTTTTGAATTTCGCCAAGCTTGGTAAATAACATTTTAACTAAAAACTAAACTAATTCCCATGCAGGAGTAAAATCTACAGTGCCTATATTTGTTTTTGTGATCGAGGGCCATGGTGTACGAAGCAAATGTCCGGTATAGGTAGGTGGTCGGCCTAATGTGAAAACTCAAACTGGTCACTGGAATTTTTATACATCATTTACTAATTTTATAAAATGACACTACATTAAAATATCAGGAACTTATCAATAACAGTTCGATCAAACTCAATGCTATTTTGTTTAAATTATTAAACAATTTGTCAAGAAAATTGTTTACTATACTTATATATTAACAAACGATTATATAAATCAAATTAAAATTTTCGTGATAATAGTGCAAATTTTCTGTATAGATTGATACTGCCGATGTGTGTGTGCATATATTAATAATAACTTGGAAAAAAATATTCATTATCAATATGTATCAAGTGTCAATATGGTATTTATAAACGATATCCGTTGTGGATATGCTATCTAGCAACCTTTACGAATAAAACAGTGCTTTCTGGAACAAAAGCATATAAATTTTATCTTAGCACTTTTAAATAGGAATAAATATGCATACATTCCTAATTTACTTAAATGTTAAAGGTTTTACCAGATAACTCAGAAATGTAATTTTTTGACGGTATAGTAAAGAAAAAAACATTATAACAGTAATTTAGAAAAACTATAAACTTTCCTGTTAGCTTTACTAACTCACTTTATGTTTTAACTCAAAGTGAACTAATTAAAATACTTAAGGTATCGAATATTTTTAATGAATTTCACGAATTTTCCCATAGATTTTAAGATTACAGTAATTTATATAATTCAAAGTGAATCCTCTGTTTGATTATATTTTTAAGTTAAAGAAGGTTGAATATGATTTAAAACTAAATTTTTATTGTTACTAAAATGTAGAAGACATGCCTTTATTCTTATAAACTATGAATTTTCTCATGTTCCTTATAATACTCATATTTCTTAAAATGAAATAAAAATATCCGTTTGATATGACTTTTAATTCAACCCAATTTGAAGGTAAACTTTACTGTTAATTTTGATCTAATTAAAATACGTTTTATTTTGATTAATATATGTATTTTTTCAGTATTATGATAGCCATAATTCATATAGCAAAATGTTAATCTTGCATAGGATTATTTTCAAAATTTATAATTAATTTGAAATTTTATGCTAATCTTGCTGCTCTATTTTGCTCTAATTAAAATAGTTCCTGTTTACAGTCTATACGGAGATGTCTATACAGTAATACTTCCTGTATAGACATCTCTATGCTCTGAAGAGCTTTAGTTTTTCTCAGTATCATAAAAGCCGAAATTCGTGTTAAAAATTTAATCCTACGTCGGATTATTTTTTAATCAAAATTAAAACTTCTTAAATTAAACCTCTTTAATTTTTTTTTACTCTACTCTATTTTATTCTACTTAAAATACCTAAGACACGTTTTTGTTCAGATGAGTTATGGTTATTCCAACAGTCATATAATAGCAATAATTTATGCAATAAAAATAAATCATACATTAGATTATTAGATTATTTTTTTTAAATTAAAATCAATTCTATTTGAAACTAAACCATTCTGTTAATCGAACTTCTCTATCTTGATCTAATTAAAATATTTAATACATACCTCATGTTCTGATGAATTATAGCTTTCCCAACAGTCATATAATAGCAATAATTCTTGCAGTAAAAATAAATCATGCGTTAGATTATTCTTTTAAATTAAAAGCAATTCTATTTGAAACTAAACCATTCTGTTAATCGGACTGCTCTATTCTGCTCTAATTAAAGTATTTAAGACATTTGCTTATGTTCAGATGAATTATGGCTTTTCCCACAGTCATTATAACTGCCATAAATATTAAACTCAATAATCTAAAACACGAGGCTTTTGCCTTCAACTGCGCCGTAAATTACTATTCACATTAAAGTGGAAAGCCTCGATCATTGCGAAGTTGGCCAGATTTCATTACAGAAGAGCCCACCTACTGAATATTCATACGTATGGTCCTTGAAAGCAATTACTTTGTTTGTAAAACAGTGAAGATAGTGATGGAATATATTCTACAGAGTTTGAGACGATTAGAACGATCAGGTTTATGATCTAGTCACAGAGTAATGTGATGATGTGTTATTTAGCAACAACAATATTTTATTTTTGTTTTGACGATTTTAATGTTTCTGAAGAAAAATTCGTTGAGAGCAAATGAATTTGAATTGTTAGGAAGAAGTTTGAGAAAACTCTTAACGAAAAGTATTTAAAGAAAAGGAAAATTTATGAAAAGACATTGATTAAAATTCCACTGATGATAGATTAAGGATTTTGAAATTTATGTTTAGTGTTTTTGAATAAAGAAAATTATTTTAAAATAACATATAAAAGATAATAAAACTATTAAATTTACCGATAGGAATAGCTAATTTTATCACTCAATTTAAAATCTTATATCAATAATAAATTGCGAATAAACATAAATGATATAAAATTACAGTTTTATAGTAATTAATATTTTTGTTTTTGCTAGAGGGAAAAAAACTCACTAGATTAATTATATTTTGTAGAAATTCTCTCATGTTCTTTATAATAACATGAACATTTTTTATTTCATTTCTTTTTCCTTAAATATTTTTTAACTAAGAAATAAAGATAAAATTTTATTAATCTCTTTATTATCTATCCCAATACAACTTTTTTTATTTACTAACATGTTGAATATCAAACAAGCTCAAAAATTAAAATTGTCCCTACCAACCCTTTGATGTTAATTGGTAGAGTTCTTTTGAGAAGTACTTGCTTTTTCTTTTCTTAAACAAGATGAGTCACTTTATAAAAAATGCTTTTAAATCTTTCATTTTTTCCAGAAAATATGAAATTTTTATTACTTACAGGAATTCGAATTTTTGATGTTTTGAATTTTTCACTAATCTTAAGGAGTTTGATGTACCTAGGTTTGACTGGATGTAAGCCACAAAAAGTAAAGAGGATTATAATTTTAAATTAAGGTATTTTTATTAAATAAAGCTTGACTCTCTTGTATAAATACGGCTATGATGATATATAATTAATGTTATTGTGTGTATATATCGTACGATTTTACTTCCCAATTTTCATTCAAATCCCTGGTACTTAAAATGAGCTCCAGAGACTTAGTTGTTTCATTTTTTCTGTGAAGATCAGAAAAATAAAGCTTCACTAGGTGAAGTTAGTGATTGAGAGGGGAACTCTCTTCTATTATTTTTCACTGAGTTGCTGGAAGTTTGAGACTTGGGGACGCATGTCCACAAGCTAATTTGTGACGTTAAATTCCTTCCTCTGTTGTGACATGGATGGGGAGAGGTGGGTGTAACCTCAGGTGTATCCACGTCACACCATCATAATATTACATTACTAGATGCTGGGTGACAGACGATTATTCCTAAACTTAAGGTACAGTTCATGGCTCATCTGCATCATAATGTATGTACTATTTAGAATAAATCTTAAATATTAAAAAATAGCAAACGCAAAAACGGGCTATTGTTTTTAGTAATGAGTGATAGTTTCTAGTGATAAGTTTGGTTCGATTGTCGCCAAACAGTCGCTTTTTGCACATGACAGCCTACAGCACTGAATTCAAAACCATTACGAACATTCACATACTAGGTAGGAGTCAATACGACAAACTCTTTTCAGTTGAAAAAAAAATTGCTAATCAATCAGCTGTTACAGCAGTATGCGAGCTTGAACCCATGAAAAAAAGAGATGGAGGAAATTCAATTTATAAATATCTTTAAAAATACTTTACGAAATTATTGATATTGGGTTTATTATGGGAAATGATAGGCCACTGCTTTTCGGAGGGGATAGTCGTGGGTTTGATTCTAGCAGCTGTTGAGTTTCCTGAGAAGGTAATTAAGCTTCTGCTTTATAAATACACATATGTCTGAAAGCATACTTGGAAATTTTCAATCTTTCTTCCCATGAATCTTATGAATACATTTGCAGGCACAAAAATTCCTTACAGAGTACAAAACATAGTGGATGTAAAAATAACTTACACAAATTTTTCACAATTAGATTTGTTGTTGCATGAAATAAAAATTCACAAAGTAATTTTTTAAGAAAAATTGACCAAATTGTTTTTATTAATTACTTCATAAAAGAAAATTTTGTGAAGATAATGAATTAGACTGATGATAAAAATATTACTTGGGATGTACAATATTTTTAAAAATCTTAGTCTCTTGATCTTTTATAGTAGCTGAAGATGATATATTCGAGAACTATTTTTATACTTTTCAAATACTTGAGTAATTTGAAATCTATAATTAGATGTGAACTGTTTTAAAAAATTTTAACGCTTTCAATTCTGTTAAGAGTTATAAGCCTATTTTAGTTATTCATATTTGTCATTTGTATATATTTTTCTGATTAATACATCATAGTAAATAATCCTAAAATATATTTGCGAATAAAATAAAATATGATAGAATTTACCTAATACTAGACGTTTTTCAGGTTATCTATAGAAAAACTGCATTTAATTTAAAATCAATATTATGCAAATAATTTTTATGCATATAATTTTTCTATATTTTTACATTTTACTAAGAACACTTAGTTCATTAACAAAAAGGAAATATAATAAAGTGAATAACACGAACAATAAAAAAGAAATGAAAGATACAATCGAATGATATTTATCATATAAATATTTTCTGAAAATGAAACTTATCATATAGTTTATTGAGTAAAAAAATAATATAAGATGATATTAATAATGAAGAAAGGACATAGTAAAGAATTTTGTGCAATAAAACATTAATATTAATACATTTGAAAGAATATTTATTTAATACATATGTTGTATTTTTAAATTATTCGAATTAAATGTCATTCGTAGGAAAGAAAACCAAGTAAATAAAAATATAGTTATCTAATTTTTAAACAGATATAGCATAAATGCATTAAAATCCTTAATATTATTAGCCTTTTGAAATGCATTGACTGCATAAATATTTTGCCATTTTGAATCGTCACAATTAAATATCATAGTAGATGGACTATAGCAGTGGTCTATAAGGGGAAATTTTATTAAAGAAATATTTTTAATGTTATTATACATTTTAATGTTATTATGATATATCCTTAATGTTATTGGCTTTTTGAAGTACAAAGACTGTATAAATATTTTGCCATTTTAAATCGTAAGATTATATTATAGTTGTTAAATAACTAAAATAATTGTCTATAAGGGGAAATTTTACGGGTATTCATTAAGGGAATACTTTTAAAAGGATATTTTACGAACAGAAATCATTAAAAGCATTATTGTTCGGTTCTTTAAGTATCTTGAATTTACTCTTAGATGATATAAGTAATTCCAATTAAATAAAAGTAAATATAACAAAATAAGTTGTGCATAAATACAGTGGCTGTTAAATTTTAGAAAAAGATTTTCAATTTCTGTTAAAAAAAAGTATTCATTAGAAAAATCATTCATTGTAACAAGAATACTTATTCAAGCATATAAAAGTCTAAGGATGAATACAAATTTTTTTTTATTTCTTAGTAGTTTTAAAATAGATTGCAAATCAAACGTGGAAACTAGTACGACGTCGTCAAATGTTATTCGTAGGACTAACAACAATAGTTCGAGTGTCTCGCTACCTATCTTGAAGAGATTACAATGGAGAGAATAGAAAAAAAAACGTTTTTCTCCTTTAGTGTTTGAGTAGGAAGTGTACACTGAAGCTCACGAAAGCCTAAACTAGATTTGGCGATGTTTAACAAACAAACTTAGAAGATCTGTGTCAGCAATGGACGATAATGTGTCAGTTGTAAGAAGAAGCTTAGACTCTGGGAAAGAAAAAAGTTACTTTTTTAACCATGGAATAAAAAAAAAAAAAAAAAAAAAACAGGTTGTTCTCAGATGGTGTGGGACTTCAAACCTGACAGAATGCAGATACATTTATTGTTTTAAAATTGTAATTCGTAAGAGCTTAAAATAACGAAATTTCCAAGAGAAAATATAAAAACATTCAACCATAAATTAACCTGAGAGGGAAAATAATTACATCTACAAAATAATTTTGAATATTCTAACTTTCATATAATTAGCAGAAAGAGACCCTTTTACTTAAAATTTCTAAGCAGTATAAAGGTTATATGAATGTACTCGTTTAAAGTATTTTATACATTATTTATAATGTAGAAAATTTTAATTGAGCCTACATACCGTTCCCAATGTATAAACATTTTGAACAGTGTATAACGCTCAATGAACATTAAAAAGAATATAACACCAATAAGTCAAGAATTATAAACTATTTATAAAATAAGCAATTTTAGAAAAATATTATATTATTCATAAAGTATAAAATTCAGTTCAACCTTAAAAATAATTTATAATTTAAAAATTTTGTATTAGTTTTTTGTAATATTTATTATAAACAAAAATTTACTGAACATTCGGCATGATCCTTGATGTACAAAATTTTATTCGAGTATTATACTCTGTTCACAGTATGCAAAATATATTTTCTAAGAATTCACATTATTTACAAAGTACACAATCAATGAAGCATCATTCACACGACTTATAATGTATAAAAGTTTGATTTAACGTTATAAATTATTAACAGATAAAACTTAGTTGAGCATTATTCATTGTTTATAATATACAAAATTTTAACTACGCTATTTGCGAATTTCATAATATATAAAATTTCAGTCATGAATTATGCATTATTTACAACATACATTTTTAATTGAACATTATTCCTTTTTAAAATTTCATACATTTTTAATTCGGAGATGAAAAGTATTTCAATATAAGAAGTTTTTGTCGAGTGTAAAACAGTTTTTGTAATAGATAAACATTAATTAAACTAAAGCATAAAATTACAATCAAATTACACCAGAATAATTGAAATCACATTTACGTTTATAACGTATATTTCAGAAAGAGAAGAATTGCTATAGTCAATTAACCCAAATACTACACCCTTTACATAAATAAGGTTAAAATAATTTAAAATAAAATGTGGAAATAATATAAAATAAAATAATATAGAAAAAATAGGGAAACTGCAAGAAGGAGTTCTATTTTATGACATAAAATGGAACAGTTTGATGCAGTATCCATAACGCCTATAAATTTTGTTTTCTTTGAGGTTTTATTTTAAATTTAAGAATTTTTTCCTTCTCTACTTAAAAAATATTAAAAGTTTTTAATAGTAAAATATATACTTTATTAAAATTAAATTGGATTTTTCTGATACCTAATTTTCATTTTCCGATGGCAAAATTGAACACGCTCTTGTAAATATATTTATAAGCATATAAGTGTAACAATTTTCTTGATGGTGTTTGATAAATCAAAAATAGTGAAAAAACTTGATATTAGTATTTAATATAAAGTAATATAATCGTCTTTGTAAACTATTCACTGAAGCGTATAATTATTTTTCTTTACAAGTTTTCTTCACTTTCTTTTTTCCAATTTGAAAAATGAAAAATAGTAGTCACATTACAAATTGGAAGCAGGCTTCTACTGCAATTGTTACGCCCCCAGAAAACGCAGCATAAATACAAAAAAAGATCACTAGTTATGTTGCCCCTCATCCCCAATTCAGGGTCAATGTAGCATTTGAAGCACCATTTATCAATCTTTGGGGAAGTGGTTCGCATTGTGAGAGAAAATAGTGCAAAGATCTCAGCGAGTCTTTACTTCTTATTTTTCATTCGGTAAGTTGGACTGATTGGCATAAAATCTCGCTTTTGGCGAATATTTTAGCCGTCTTCGTAAATTATACTAACCCGAACTCAAATAAAGAATTCATCACCTCCTCAAATATTAAATGAACTAAAAGGTTGTTTTAACAGTTTTATGATAAAACTAAATTTGATACAAATTTTAAATTCATTCGTATATAAATTCAATGCATTTATTTTTTAACTGTCAAAATTATTATGATGAAAGGAAAGTTCTTTTAAAGAGAAGGTAAAAATCCATACTTATTTTTTCAGACTTATTTAAATTAAGATAGTCTTTATTTTCCATAAATTTTTGTACATTATATATATTAAAAGTGTGCTTTCTTTTTTGTTATTATGTAGCAATGCTTCATTTTCCTCTAACTTAGTACTTTTTAGGCCTTGTGTGATAATTGGTGGTGAACAGTGAGATACATTTTCTTTAAAAAAATGTTTAATCAATTAATTTAAAATACAACATTATATAAAATGTGGGAATTTAAAAAAATATTTAATCAATTAATTTAAAATACAACATCATACAAAATGTGTGAAAAATGAATTTAACAGTTATAAATTTCATGAGTTAAATAAACTGTTTTAATAAATGTATTGAATGAAAAATCCAGAATAAATAAAATATAGGTAATTTTAAACGTATGAGATAAATTATTTAGAAATTTTTGGAAAATTATTTTTCATTAAAATTAGAATTCGAAATCTAAAAATAAATGTATGAATAAAAATATTTCCACATTCATTAGCTATCATCAAGTATTCTAACTCAATAAATAATTTCATTTAAAACAATTTTCACTTTTCAAAGTCTTTGACGGTTGGCCTTTTCCCGGAAGTTTCATCTCAAGCATTAATTATTTAAAATTCGAAAAATAGATCTTCAGTGAATATGCTCGGCATTTAAAAAATAAAAATTTTCTGACAGGTGAGCGTCTTTGCTTAATTTATTTGCATAAAAATTTATGTTATTAGCAAAACAATTCTGTCACTTTAAAGAAGCAAGCTTCTTTCTAATGCCAATTATATACCCTTACTTTAATTGGCAAGCTTATATTGAGAAAACACATGTGATTTTTTATTCTAGAAACTAAATCTTTTCTAATTTATCTCAACTTGTGACTCATGAAAGAACAAAAAATTTCTAAAAATTTAATAAGTATAAAAATACTGAAAAAAATTCAGAGTAATAAATTTTACAAAATAAATCGGTATAAGAGAAGAACTAATCTACTTTCTTAACCATCACAATCGTAATAACTTATTTCAAATTGGAAAATTGCCTTAAATTAAAAATATTTTTATTTGAAGATAATAAATTTAGATTAACAAAAATCGCTTATATATACTTAAGAATTAGAGATGGGAAATGTATTATCATAAAATACATGAACTTTGATTCAATATATAGACTCTATAGTAATATTTCATGAGAAGTATAACTCTGTTTGCTTAAATACTTAAAAATTGTTTTAATTATCTATACATTTGACTTATAAAAATGAAACTTTTAATGCCTACAAAATGAATTACAAAATATTTGACTTATAAAAATGAAAATTTTAATGCCTACAAAATGAATTACAAAATATTTGATATTGATAAAAAAATTATCCATTATTAACGTGACATGAAAATAATGCAAAAATAATAGTTAATGTAATGATGGTATCTAAAAAAGATTTTTATATGAATTTTAAAATGTAACAATTTGTCTCTTAAGAGTAGAATCATTTCCAAAATTATAGTATTTTACAATTACAATTATTCAAATAATTATAATTTAATATCGATATGAATAATATAATGAATTTCTATAACTTTTGTCTAAACGAATAATTAAATGATTTCATGATTTGAAAAAATTAAAAAATGTATAAGCATATAAAAAGTATTGACAACCAATGTTGCTTAAGTTAACCTAATATGAATCTTTAAAGGTTAGTGAAAAATTTCCTTAACAGATACAGATATATAATTCAATGTCTTACTTCTCTATGTTTTATAAATAAGATAATTGTTCTTTTTCTTTATGCATAAAAATATTTTATGAAATATTATTATAAAGGTATGGAGAGATCATATAAATTTAGAATTAATTATTCAAATAAAAAATATTTTTCAATTAAAAATTATTTTTGATTGAAGAGTTTGATGAATATTTTTCATTGAGAACATATATTATGAATGATTGCGTAAATACCGGTGATTTAGAACTTGTCTAGACATCGTTTATGTTACTCTTGTTGTTTTTAATGACAAATTCATGTTTCATATATTTAACAGGAAATGTTATTATTTCTTACCTTTGATATTTCTATAGTTTCTTTGAAGTTGACTGCGAATATGAATGTTAGATATTTTTTTGTTTGGTAAAAGTTCATAGGATATATATATATATATCAAAAGTTGCGGGAACAAAGCTACCTTTAGAAAAAAATTTTAAAATATCATTCATTGCGAAAAAATATCGCTACAAATTACGACTTTGTATAAAATATTTTAGGCAACATAAATAATTGTGGAAAAAAGGAAAAAGTATCATGTTTCCGTTGTCAAATAAGCAAAAAGTGAAAACAATCCAACTTCCATGAAAAGAAATAGTAGCGCAAATCATGGACTTTTGAAATCTATTCCTGGGAAGAAAGTCAATCTAATGGTGTTTTACTCTCAATCTCATCGAATTGAACTTTTTTCATTGTTCAATGTAACATTTTTAAACCCTCGTGAACTTTCTCTTTTTTTCGGAAACAAACGAATTAAAGTGTTTAAATTGTGGACTTTAACAGTCTAGAAATAGGAGATTGAATTACCTGGAAAATCGTTAAAAGTATTTCTTTTAAAGTTAGGACACTATTTTTCATTCTTAAGTGAGCTTTTTATTTTGCTAAAAGTGATATAAAACTTTATGAAATAACATTTAATAAAAATACATTTTCTTTCCAAATTGAATTAAAACTAAATTGATACCAAAGGGGATTAAATTCTAAAAATCATTTTAAAGAATTAAAGGCAACGAAGGCTATCTTAATCTAAACTGATGCCAAGTAGAATTGACATAGTTTATGCTTCTATTCTAATAAATTAAATTAGTTAATGTAAATATATTTTATCTTGATATTATTTATTAACTAACAGTATAATTTTTTTTCATAAAAAATATAATTTAATACACTTTAAAAATTTTTCTGAAAAAACTGAATACATTTGAATGTTGGAAAACTGCTTTCACGGATGAATTAATCATAATTCTTCATAGTAAGACTTTTCTCAACTTATGCAGCATTATCAAGACAGTCTTGATTGTGTTCATAATTTGGCCAACAATGACAGCTAGTAGAACAAAATAATAACAATTCTCAAAAAGGTTAATATTGATGCCGCTATCAATTTTGTTATGTTTAACCATTATCTGAAAGTATTTGATCACATTAAGTATTTTGGTGTTGTTGTCTATAATAAAATTCATTGGAAGGAACATTTAAAATACCTTTTATCTAAGATTAACATTCTTACAAATGCATTTCATAGAATTTGCAGAAACAGCCATAATATTAAATTCAAAGTTGCTTAAGTAAGTCATTGCTTAACTAATTTGGAGTGTCAGTGTAAAGAAAAAAATAAACCGAAAACTTTTCAGGAAAATGCAAAGAAGACTGCTCTTGGGGATTATAAGAAGATATAGAATAATTGGTTATGATGTTCTCTTCATTCTCTTTGATTTCTTCTTCTCGATGTTGTGATTCTTCATCAAAATGAAGCTTTTCTTTATGCTCAAGACACTTTTTCTATCTCTAATGTGACTTGAATTATTCTTCCCTACCCCACCCATCAACAAGATCTCCTTCTCCTCTTACTGCATTTGATAATATTAAGGAAGAAGACTATTATTTTACTTACTTTACAGATGGGAGTAAGATTGACGAAAAAGTAGGACTTGCCTATCGTGCTTTCAAAATGGTTTTGAAGTGAGCCATCAGATGTACCGTATTAATGAATTTGTTCTACCTGCCAAGGGGAATTACTCTGAATTAATATTGCTGTTAAAAATGCCATAGACAAACCTTTTAGAAAAGGACTCGATATTTTTGCAATGATTTGATGTTATTCCTCTTGGCTCAGCAAGATGTAACCAGTTGTGAAAAACACACATTTTAGAAGTCCAGACTTCTATTCGCGTGTGCAATATTAAGTTTCTTTTTGTTTCTCTCTTAAAGGTCATAGTGGTGAGTATGAAAATAAAAGAGCTGACTTCTTGGCCAATCTTCTCTCACTTAAAAATAAACTCGATACCATTCTACCAAAGTCATTGTTAAATTTATGGTCCGAAAGAATATTATCACAGACTGAACTCAAGTTTTTTCTCTCTCCCAATGGTAAGAAGACTAAATAGTTTCTCCCTTCAATTTTCTGCAAAATCAAGAACCATTGATTTCATACTGGCTTTAAAATCAGCCAATTCTTCACCGGGAATGGTAAATTAAACATCTACCTCCATCTTTTCCACACCATAAATAGAAACGTGTGGATCTGTAACTCCGGGATTGACAAACCTTCTCACATTTTTCTTGAATATCCGTTTGTTTCACAAAAAAGGGACTAGCTTTGCAAAGACTTGAAAAATTGATGACCTCTTTTTTTGGTTTTTTCATCTTATGTTTTATCCTTAAGTTGTTATGTAGAACTTTTGTTGTACGTTTGGGCGTTTGTGCACAAAAAAAAAACTTTAAGAATATTAAGATTTAAGATGCTTGTAATTTCTCTATTATAACAACTTTTTCACATTTTCTTTTTCATAAAAGAGAGATACAAAGTATCATGTGAAATAAGTTGTTTGGTAAACGATACAATATTTTTATTATATTTCTTTGATACGCATTACGATCACTTATTAGCATAATGCATTACCACAATCACAGTAGTAATAGTGCATATCAAAAATCTAATAAAAATAAAATGTTATTTGAATAAAAATTCGGCAAAAATGCTTGAGAAAATTATTTAAATATTATACTTAAATAATTTTTAAGTAATTTATTATAAAGTAACTAATTAATTTTGAGTGAAGAATTTTGTTGCAAATGTATTTTAACATAATTGACAATATTCCCACAAGAGATTTAAGGAAATCATTGTAATAGAATTCAACACGATAATGTCATGTTTAAGTACAAAACAATTCAATTGGAATAGATTTTAATTTTATTCTTTGATTTATTATTACTCATTATGTAATAACAATTTTAATGAATCTATTTTAACTAATAATTAGACTCAATTACATAATTTTCATTATTCTATCATATCACTGAGACAATTATTGGCTAACATTTAAATTTTATCATATCAGGAGTAATCACAGGCTTACCTTTGTATTCTATCATATGTGTGAGATTGTCATTGGTTTTCTTTTACATTTCATCCGATCATAGAAAATAACTGGCACTTATTTATATTTTATCATACGACTGAGATTGTGATGACTAGCATTTTTTCATTTTATTATTTCAACAAGATAATCATGACTTATAAATCTTTAATCATTTTTTCGTTTTACAGTAGCTTTATAATATTTCCCAATAATTTTGTATTAATAGAAAGTAGAATATAACATTATTACATAATTAAGTAAATATTAAACATTATAAGAAATAAAACTAATTAAAAAGTTTCATAACAAAAATTTTAAGTTTATTTTTTATAAAAAAATTTATAAAAGTGGGCGAAAAATAAATCACAATCCTTTCAGTCAGTTGAATATCCTCTCAGTCAATCTTGAAACATAATGAGCATTTAAGACCATATAGAGGGAAAACGAGCTATAAGGCAAGGCGAAAATACTTTTCTGTAACACTCTTTAATCATCAAAACCATATTTTCTAATGTTATCTTTCGTTTTTATTTTCTGCCGACTAGCCATGGGCGTTTTATCAACAATTCTCCCTTCCAAGCAATTTTCTGTGAAAGTTTGGTAGAAAGAAAAAGAATAAAAAAATATAAGCTTCCCATGTAAACTTTTCTAGCTATTCTAACAGAGGCGAATAGATGCTACCCTTCCAAGATTCCCTTCGAATGTCCCAAGTTCTCTAATTTGTGGTACATAAAATGGTGTGGGATTTGAAGTGCAAAAGAATTAAATTGTTGTGAAAAGACATCCATTCCTAAGACGCCTTCAGGGGTTGAAATAGATAGTCAGTGCTACTTTGTTAGAATATAAATGTTTGCACTTAATGAAGTTTTAATTCTTTTCATGTAGATTGCTAAACTGTAAAGAAAATACTATCGTTTCATTGAATTTAGCATTCAAAATGATTTTTATGCAATTTTATTTTAGAGCGATGAATGTTTCAGTTAATTCAAAAAGCCTTTATGAACGCCAAATAAAATATAATATTTATTCATTATTGATAAGCTCTTATAATGATTTTAACATGACTTTTCTACAATAAAGATGTAAAAGGAAAAACTTTATTCGGTATTATATAAGTAAATGTTTTTCATTTTGGAAGAAAAGTAATGAAAAATATTGAGTAATAGGCTGAATGGATTTGAAAGAATTTATACTAAAAATTAAAGCATTTTTATTCGAGGTCAGCAGTCCACATTTTCTTTTTGAAATAAATAAAAAGTTATTCATCATTTTTGAAAACTGACTTTTTGAATAAAATTTTAAATTTTAATTTTGAAGACAAAATTTAAATATTTTTAATTTAAAAGTATAATTTTAAATTATTTTAGCATTTCAATTATTTTTGAATTTGAATGTTTAATGAGTTTTTAATAAAAAATGCGTTAAGAGTGACTGAATTATTAAAATTTTAATAATATAAAATAATTAAAAAGCGAAATTCAAAGAGTGAAAAAATATTATTTTATTTGCAAAATATCTTATTTTAAATACCAAGTTTAAATACACATAATTTTAAAAATTATATTAAATTATCTCCATTTCTTACATCAAAAAAAGGCTTTAAATTAACAAATAAAATTACAAAATATATAAAAAAAGAGATAAGGGTAAATATTTAAAAGCAAATTTGGATACCTATCTTTATATAACAAGGTATCTTCATTTAATAATCTTATTCTCTTATATGCGCTTATTTTAATAATTTGAATAATAGCCTTTGTATTGCCTATTGTTTTTTGCTTTCATCCAAATCTTAACTAAATTTCTTTTTTTAAGCCATTCATAATTTTTCAAATATTTTATTTTTCTTCAGTAATAAGTGGATAGAAAGTCATTATTAATGTTTGAGTAATATGATATTAAACATTTAAAAATTACGTATGTACTAATCCATATTTTTATTAATCTTGTTTTCTTTACATAATCCAAACCTCATAAATCGGATTTCTCCTTCTTAGACTAATCAAATTTTTTGAATATTGTATTCTCCAGCATTAAACAGACGTTACTAAAGTTAGATAGGAATGAATTTCACCTTTTAAATTTTGTATTTCTTGGTTAAACCTACCATCTTGAATCGCATTTCTTCCTAGAGTAATACAAATTTTTTTCGAAAATTTTACTTCTAGACAAATATAACTTTTTTGAATAGTTCGAATCATTATATACTGTTAAGTGACTACATGTGTTACATGTGATGTAAGAAAGTACAATGTAGATTTCTGCAGTAAATTTCATATTCCGTAAAAAGTCAATTTTTCCTTCCAATGTCTTTTAGAAAAATATGCTGTTGTTTAAGAACAGCAGATTAAAATTGTTTTGCATGTGAAGTTGCATTGGGGTTAAAAATAAAATTACTGTTTATTTTTAGATTTTTTTTAAATATAATTAAATAACTAAAATTATTTTCACAGTTGTTTTATAAAATTTTAATTAATTTGATATTTTTAAATTTTTATTTCATTACAAATTGTGAAAAACTTAAATAAATTATAACCATGACTATATATATCGTACTTTTCATCGTTCGCTTCTGCGGCAATCGAAAATGATGTACCGATTTTTTTTAGCATTATATTAACTTAAAAAGTTAAAATATGTTATTATAATTTAAATAAAAAGAATTCACAGTATGATTTAATAAATGGAATTACCAATTAAATTTATCTCCTACCTTGTTGTAAAGGAATTTTTTCAGAATAACTTATTTTTCTGCTTTGTGAATTGAAGAAATTTTCCTTATTTTAAGAATTTCTTCTTTGCATTGAAACACTTCTTTATTAGGAATTAAAGCTTATTGTGGAATTTATTAGTCGTGGATAATCCGCAAAGCGTGTTTAAAACACACAGAGATAATAAAGAATTTATTGTATTTTTGAGCATGATTTTTCTTCAATGAGACTTTTCGCATTTATTACTCCACTTAAGAATATATTTATCATTCAAATAAATTGAACACATTTCAGCTTATTTAATTATTGTTAAATATAGTTTTAAGTGGAGTTTATCTTTTATGCTAGCTTATAGAATCTTTAATGGTGGAGACACACTTAACATTGAATAAATTAATCAATACTGTGAACAAAAATAAAAATTTCTTTAAAATTTCCAGCGCAATATTTTTTCTACTTTGATTTACAACTTTCATTAAATTTATTAAGAAATCTAGTCTTAAGAAATCAGTAAATAAATTTATTAAATTCTGCCAATTACGATTATTAACTGCTTACCATCATCGACCTCGGCAGCCTTCAAAAATATTACCGTAAAATAAATTATTTGTTTCTTTTTTCATCCTTTCGCGTGCGGCGAACAATGCAGTGAGGAGTGAGGCTCATTTGAAAAACAAATCAAGTGCCGAAAAATATTCAAGAATGTCCATTTCGCTTATCGCTGGAAAAACTGCTTCGGCTTTTCTTTTCCACGTCGGAGCTCATTGGTAGTCATGAGAAAAATATGGAGAAGAAAAAATGAAAATAACATCTACCTTAACTAGCACGAAAAATATATATAAAAAAGAAAGAAAAGGGAGCAGAGGAAAACTTTCCCTGGAGTGCAGACCAAGCACTGACCCCATCGGGGGTCTTTGGAACCGTCTTTTGGCAGGGGAAAATAAATAACTTCAGTGCAGCGAACCAAACCCCGAGCTTGCGGGAGACGAAGAGCAGCCATTTTTTTCTTCTTCTGTGGGTGATTATTATTTTGTGGCTTAGGGTTCTTTCCCGCTTTGTTGCGGTCGCATCTTTGGGAGCTCTTAGAAGAAATTCAATCTCGGACGAAACTCGAGACTTGTCATGTGTGTTGATGGTTATCGCTCGAGGTTACACTTGTGTGGGCTGTGACAGGGACTTCACGGTCAAAGCCAACAACGACGATGGATGTCGAGACGGAATTCCAATTTTAATCGCCTGGGGTGGAAGAAAAGTGTACATTTGCTTAAGAACTGCACACAAAAATGGGAAAGAGTCTCGAGATTTTAGGTACACAGTAAACAAAAGATGATCCCAAGTGAAGATGTCAAATTATATGAACTTAAAATTTTCCTTCAAGAGAAACTGAAGCACCATCTGACAGAAACACATGAACTTACTAGCATTTTCTAAGACTATAAATTAATATTAACTTTTAAATACTGACAAAGACAATTACGAAATTCTAGAATAAAAATTTTCAGAAAATTTCTCAATGTTGAAATAATAGAGATGAATGCTAATTTAAAAATGTGTATGTTATCAACATGATATTTTTTAATATATAACATATTTATAATTAATAAGAACTAGTTTCATTACTAGTTTTTATTAAAAATTAGTAAAGGAAACTTAATAATTAGTAAATGAAAAATAATTGAAAGTTAACTAATAAGAACAAGTTTCACATTTGGTAGTTTTTATTAATTAACTTTCAATTATAATATTCTGCATATATTTCTTATAAGCCCTATAATAACGAAATTTGTTTTAAAGAAAAGCTAGAAAAAAAGGAAAAATCTAAAATTAAATAATGATTATGTTAATTAGAATTTTAAGAAGATAATTCAGGAAGAATATTTTTTCAGCTTAGGAAAAACATTTTTTTAGATTTAGTTTCTTTGATATTTTAACCATTTAAAGTAATTTAAATATTGTTTTATAAACTTAACAAAAATATCAAAAACTGTGCTTTTGTTTTTCTATAATATTTAAATTTATCACCTTATGTAAACTTGCAACAAAAATATTATAATTTATTTCACTCTCCTTTTAGTGATTTCAAAAATCTTAATATTCGTTCAAGTAAATTTTTTTCGTGGGACATCTACAGCATAAATACAATTCTTTTTTCGTATTCGTAAATATAATGGAAAAGGTTATGGAGAAAAAATATGGATAGTGAAGAAAAAAAAAAGATTAAATATGAACATGAATATTAATAGTATAACTTTTAATTTATATAATTAATTTAAGTCATTTCTGTATAAATACATTTGATACAAGCGAATTCAGTATCGATATAAAAATATTATTTATCATCTAATATTCATATTATAAAGAAAATATTGATTAAAACTTAAGATTGTTATTAAAATGTACCTTAATACTATTTATTTTCTGAGAGAATATTTATCAGTGATATCGAAAAATACGTCGAGATCTCACTTTCCTTAATTATCTTAAATGACAAAAGCACATTCCTTGACAAGGTTCTCTCATTTTTGGTTATCTTAATATCGATATCAGAGAGTAGGTATCGATTATCTTATGCATTAATGAAATTTGATATGCAAAAGTATGCCGAAATCTTTCCTTTAGAACCGCATATTCATTTATGCGGAGAAATGTTTACTTCTGTAATTAGTCGCTGTTATTTGCTTCAGACCCATGAATTCTTTCGGAAATTTTCTCCTTGTGGAAAAGTAGACAAAAAAAAAGGAATCAACCTTATATTAATCTTAAGAAAGTTTGCATAAAATAAAATATAAAATGGCTTCAGACATTTTCAAAATTAATTGACCTTCATGGCATTAATTCTGTACGTAGAAAAATTCAAAACAATTCAGGAATTTATTATAAAATAAAAAATAAAACTTTTGAATTGATATTTCAATCATTAATTTTCATGTACAATTAACTCGCTTTAACAAAAATGTTTAATAATGACAGTCATATTAAAAATTTATTGTAAATTTGCAAAAAATTTGTATATATACCACTTCTACAAATATGTTGGGATATATTTAATTTAATTGTATATTTTCTGTAGCCAATATTTATTTTTAATTATATGAATTTTTATTTACAAATAAATATTCATAAAGAAAATAAAAGTTGTATTCGAATGATAATTATTACATCCTACGCTGTCATCCTAAACTACATACAAGAATAATCATCCTAAGCTGATTTCATTCATTTAAATGGGCTCATGAATAATAATAGAGTTTAAAATAATAAAGTTTAATAGAGTTTAAAATATAATTGTTAATTAAATAATACAATTTAAATTGTTAAATTATAAAATATAATTTAAATTGTTGGATTTCTTAATACAAAAGTGTAACTTTTATTATAACACAATCTAAAAGCATTTTTTTGAAAGCAATAATGAATAATTTAAAAAAAGTTATTATATAAATTCGAAATTTTGTACTAAGAGTGTTACAATGATGAAATTACAAAATGTTTAACTATACCTGAAGTTATTTAATGAAAAGAGCAATCTTATAATTTTTTATCTTATCGAAGCTAATGTCTGTATATAACTCAATGTTTATTTTTGATCTAGACAATTGTTCATTAAACCGATTATTTATTGTGATTCCGAATTCGATTCCTACCGTTTAAACTGGATTCTGAATCACAATAAATACTCATCCTTTACCCGGGAATCTAACTCATGAACTGTTGAAATGAAGTCAAAAGCTCTACCATGCGGTTGTCAGTTTAGCAACCAAGATTAATGATTCTTACTTGCAAACGTTAATCTTAATCTGGTCTTGAAGGATTAGATTTTAATCATTTCTTATTTAAATATAATTTTAAATTTTGATGATGCAATATTGTAACTTTAAATTTACCTAGTCTCCTGATAAGTTAGGGTTTAAATCCACGCGTTGAATGCTTATATTTCAGTCGATCATATTGAGAATATTTATGATTGCTTTCTAATTGCAGTATTATTAGAACCCATTCTGCAATTCTAATGTGAAACATAAATATATATTTATAAGAATTTTATAAATTTATTCAAATTCTTGCTCCTGATGAAAAGCATGTAAGCTATAAGTTATAGCATTTTAATTAATATTCCACTTGGCAAAATGCAAAATTATTATGCTATTTTGGACTATTAACCATACTTTAAAGAAAAAATCTATTAAATTTTAACTTGATTACTGGCTATAATGATTTTATTACAACTGATGTTCTTGTCATTTCTTTGTCAAAATTATTTTCATGATGACCATTCCATTATAATACGAAATGATTTTTTAATCATATTCTAAACTAATCATCTTTTTGTTTTCGTAAATAGATCTTTTACCAATTTTGCTTGCTGATTCTTTAATTGCTTGGTTATTTGATTTTTTAGTGATTTAATTAAACATTTTTTTAATATTTCCTTCACTATTGAGATTCGAAATATCCGCTGTTTCTGAACTGGAATTTTACACTTTTTGCAACTACATGTTGTTAAAAATGTCAAAACATAGAGATAACAATAACAAACAATGGAAGATCAATTGAAACTTTTGTCGTTTTTAAAAAATACAATACTAATAAATAAGAATCAAGGGTCAGCTTAAATCCTTAAAAACCCCAGGAAAGGAAAGTATACATCTTTATTCCTAGTCCATAAATCCCATTATATTGCCTTGAAGTGCACGTACAAGTTCCTCTTTAAGCTTGTAGATATTTGTCATATGGACGTCTATATGAACAGTTGTAAGCTTTTGTCAAAATGGTCACGGCGGCTTTAGGCATGACAAGGAAACTTTCGCTTCAGGAGCAGTGGGACTTATTTCAGACCTTGTTTAGGTTCTTTTTTTTTTTCATTCTTTCTTTTTCCTCCCCACCTGCAAGGGGCTTGAAGGGTGTGTCACGGTCTACTAGAAAAGAAGGTGAATTTTTACGAGGGATGAATTATGTAGAAAGGGGCACAACGGCTTTCATGGACAGAAAAGGTTTAAGAAGGGGAAAACAAGTTACCCATGGGGTAGTTAGAAGTACATTCGAAGATTGCCAGATTTATTCAGAATTTCGATTTTTGATTTCAAGCTTTTAAGTTCTTCTTTCCAAAGATATTTTTCCCTGATTTCAAACATTGTTCTTGCTATTTTTGTCATGTTAGTTTTGTATTAGTTTTTTGATTATTTACTTCGAAAAAAAATTAAAAAAAAGGAATTGCAAAACCGATTTATAAACTATAATTTCAAAATTTTAAAAATTCATATCAACATACATTTTTTAAAACAATTGCTAAAAAATTAATTTTTTGTGAAAAATAATATTTAGACTTTTTCAAACTAGATATCCTTTAATATTAATTAGGTTTGGTTATATTTTCCTGGAAAAATTAAAAGAAATTCCCTTTTGTATGAATTTTTTTGAAAGAAAATATTTTTTAAATTCCTAGGTGAGAATTTATGAAATTTTGCTACACATATTTTATTTTGATTGCTAACTTTGAATTTTTTTGAGTATAAGTTCAATTTATTTAAATTTAAATAGGAAATATTCCAGAAAGTATCAAAAATATCAATTTTTTAAATTATTGGATATATATTTAGCTATAGTCTAAATAATCGAGAATTTTATTTTTTTTTTGCAGTATTCAAAATTGTTTTGCTATTTTAAAATCAAAATTTTATAAAATTTGGTTATGAACTTTTTTGTTTTTCTAAAATAAAGAAATTATATAAATTAACAATGGTAACTGTCAACATGAAGTACAGGAAGTAAAAATTTAACTTTACTAAAAGATATTGATGATGTGAATTTTGAATAAATGATAATAATACAACTTTTTCATATTTTTGAAGTTATTTACTTTTAATTCTTGATTTATAAAGATAGAACTGTACATAATCTAAGGAAAATTTAGTTAAAAATGAAATATTACTTTTTGATATTTTTTTTTAAAAATTACTTTTGCGATGAGGTTTGAAAAAGGTATTCCAATTTTTTTTTTCAGAAATCTAAAGTTATATTATACATAAAAAAATAATACTTATTACATAAATATAAGATTTGTAGTTCAGTTATATTTTTTTGTTAAATTATCGTAATATAGTAAATACATTTATAAAAAAAAGAAAACATGAGGGAGTAAAGAAAAATTTCTCTTTGGAAGTTAATTTTTTATTTACGCCTAGTCATGTATACATTTTAAAGTTTAAAGCTTCTTTTCTAAAATAAGTAAATATTTTGGGAAAATCTCTTTTCAATAGAAAGTTATTTTCAATTCAATGTTTCTTAATAAAAAATAATTAAATGTATTTTATTAAAAGTTTTCAATACAATAAGCAGCAGTAATTGAAATAAATATTAAACTGGAATAAACTGGAAAAGATAAAAATAATTAATATGCTTCAAACGAGTTTATGTTGTATGCTTATAAAGAGAGATATGCTTTTCAAGAGGAAAGCATTTGCTAATTACGTTTCCAAATTTCATTTTACGAAACAAGATATTTATTATAAACAAATCAAAAAGAGTTGATAAATTAAGTAAATGGCGAGTATATTTTCATCCGGAAAACAAGACCGCTTTACTTTTTATTCTATAAATAAATTAATTCAATTCATTGGTAGTAGTTATGAAATTTTAATGACTCTTCTGAAACGAAAAATGGAGTATGTTATGAAGCTCATTAGCAAACTATTGGTAGGAAAACTAAGTGAGTTAAGAATTATTTTTTACCCATACCTTCTATTCAATTCAAAGCTTAATTGATGACCTATGATTAAAGGAATGATTTTTAATGATTCTTACCCCATTCGTTATAAAAAAAAATTCAATTAAAATAAACATTAATACAATCAAATCGAATACATTTGTTCTGTTTGGTTTTCCAATTGAGTGAATATTTATCCAGAGAGATTATTCTCAATAATTCCCCTCATTTTCTAGAGTCGCTCGTTACCAGAACCTTTCCTGGTTTGCGGATGATATCTGCACGGGTCTCACACTTTGCTAGAGCACAAATCAGCTTAATCCAGAGCGGAAGACCCTTCAAAATCCCCTTAAGTCACTGACTACAAACTGTAGCAGCTAAATTAGATCACGAGGGTGATTAGAGTACTATTGGGAACAGAATTCCTCGGCGTCCATACCAGACTTATTATTATTATCAGACACACCATGTTTCCCCGCCGATGTTGACATAGCTTCTGGGAAATTTACATGTTGGCCACTAAAGCAAACTTGTTTGATTGAGTTTCCAAGGAAAACACATGTGTTTGTTTAAATTAATAATAACAACTCACATGAAAGACTTGTAAGGTTTCTTAAAAGGAAACTAGAGGAAATTCATTGCAGTAATAATTATATAAACAATTCTATCACGAAATAATAACAGTACTATATACATACCTATTGCGAGTTTGTAAATCACATTCGGTATTAAAATGATATGAAATTCTTGTTTAATTTGTTAAAACACATTAAGAACATTATATACTTTGCTATTATTTAAGTTAATAATATAATTTTAGTATATAAAGTTGATTTGTAATGATGATTGCAGGTTGATATGGAACAGGAGATCATGAAAAAAGAAATTTTACATACATCGATTGGTATATATAAAACAATTATAAAAACCATTATATTTTTTTACAATAAATGTTACCTTTTTTATTTCGCTAATGTATTTACAAAAATTTAATCTCCAGAAAGTGATTATTAGAAATTTTATTCGTTCTACAGATACATGTAACTTGTTGAAATTCTATGATGATGCTTTAGCATATCACAGTTTGTAGTTGAGACCCTATAATTTTTGAATATAAAATAAATGGATCAATTTTATGAAATAAGGATATATATATATATATATATAAATATATATATATATATATATATATATATATATAAGTATTTCCAAATATTCTTGTGAGAAAAACAATTGCCACCTGTGAATAAAATTCCAAACTGGAATTATTTCAATGCTTGTCAATGAAAATTTTTATACGGAGTGATGTGAGTTATTCATAAAGAAATCTGCTTTTTTTAAATTTTTTTTATAAATTTGCAAAGTTTACTAAACATTAATGTGAAATTTTTGATATAAATTATGAAAACTCAAGCAATTGTGAATTGTTTGTAAGGGAATCTTAAGATTGCAATGGAAACATTCAATTTCTTAAAGGATATGGAATAAAATATTTATTTTATTTATAATGGTACTATAACTTTAAAGATTTCTTAGTGATTTATTTTATACTTAGTGAAATTTAATGCATCCTCAGATGATGGTATCAAAGAAGTTTAATTCAGATTAATAGCATAAAAAAGTTTAAAAAATTTGGTTTGTGTTGAGCCCTCTGAGAAAGAAATAGGATTTAAAATCAAACATTTAGATTTTTACTTTTTTAAATGAGCTTTGGTTATATATATTATTAAAAAATACATTTACATAAGACATTGCTTAGTAATATATTTATGTATTACTTGAATATTCATAATGGGAGTATATTTAAATAAGAGTGTACCATTTTATTGATTTAATTAAATATTAATGCACAAAATTATTAAGAAATTGGTGTATACTTTAATCTTCTTTCAGGTTTTACTACATCCAACAATTCTACCAATTTAAAGACAACTGGAATTCCATTTTCAACAGCTCTCTTATTCAAGAATAAACTTCAACAAATAGTGAATTGTCATCTTTATATGAACTGAGATAAATCATTATCATAATTATATTTTATATTAATATTTAGTGATTTCCTTGACTCGGAAATTACTTCCAGAATCACGGCTCCGATGCCAAAGGAGATGCCCTTTTCTGTTAAAGTAGGGATCGGTAACTTATTGTCCAGAGATTATTTGTAGCATTTGTAATACAATAAAATGACAACCAATTTAAGGTATGAAAATGTCATGATACAACACCGTACTTTTTTGTATTTTCTACTTTATATACAGTTCATTTAAGCCGATATCAAGTTAGTAGTTTCATTTATTGTCGAAAAATTAGGAATTCTACTCCAAAAATATTGATTTCTTGGCTTTTAAGAAATTTCATGAAGCCTAAAAAGGTTTACTCAAAATCTAAAAAGACTCAACCAAGCTCAAATCAGATAAAATAGGCCATTTTTGGATTGAAACTTAATTTTTAACAAGATTATTCTACAGTCAAGTCTCTTATGAACTTTAAATTAAGGCAAAAATACTTTATTTAGCCTATCTGAAATATTCACTCTCGAGCTCCCAAAATTAATCCCATGTTCTGTGGAAAGAGAAAATGAATTAAAAACACGTTAAAACGAAGAAAATGGAAATATTTAACAACAGTTGTTATTTTTTGCAGGGTCAAAATGAAATCAATATTTATCAGGTAGTATTTTAAGCGAGTTTCATTAACAATACTTCAGAATCTTATAAGTATATTTACAAGAAAACTGTTTTAGTTTATATTGATTTTCAAAAGAGAGATGGTAAATAACGAAATTTTTATAAAAAAATATACCAAATATTTTCAATTATTTTAAAAGTAGCAGTACATCTCAATTAATTTTTATAAAAATATACCAAATATTTTCAATTAAGTTAAAAGTAGCAGTACATCTCATTCTAAAATTATGAAATAATCCACTAGAACATTTTGAAAATATCTCTTTTTTAAGTTAGTCAAATTTAGCATTTCAAAAATTTACTAGGATTATAATTTTTCTAGACAAAGCATTTATGTTTTGTTTTTATTTCATGAAAAGCAATATTCAGATGTTATTAAATTTTTAATGTCAACAGTGATCAAAATGTTATATATTCGCGGAGAAATGATTCTCTAAAATATCGCAAACGATTTGTAAACAATGATACAATCAATAATTCTTTGTAAAATTATTTTATAAGTAATTAAGTTTAATATTACTTATTACAGAAATTCTCTTCAAAACTACTCCTAATAATCTGCTTGGCAAGTTTAATAATATTTTTTCACAATATTTTCATGCAAGAATTTTTTAAATGATTATAATATTGCTATATCACATATAATCTCTTCAATTTTTTCGTTAAACCTTAAATGCATTTCCTTATTTCTAAAATATTTTAAGTTTATCTAAATTTACACTATCCAAATCATGGACTTTAATAGATGATACAATACAGATTCCTTATGGTAGTTTTTTTGTAAATATTTGTCATTAAAGTTTCTCGGAATTAATTCAAAGAAGATAAAATCCCAGAATGATAGATGGAAACATATAAATTTATTTATTTCACCAGGATTAATGTTTATTATTAAAACAACTTATGACTTGGATTAAAAGCAGTATTTTTGTGTAAATCCATTATTTAAATACATAATTTTTAGTTATTACCATACAATAATAATGCCATTCACATTATTAACTTCTATCTCCAAAGTAAAAAGTTTGTAATTTGATTTTATTATTTTCTAAATATTTCAATTTTTAATTTGCTAATTAACTTTCATTGTAAATGTACAGCCTAACTTATTTAAAATTAATGCATTTTGTATTTGTTATTTCATTTATAAAGCAGAATATAACTTTCAGTTCCTTATTAAAAATTCATTATGAGTTAAATTTATAATATGATAGAAATAAACTATATTAATATTACGAACAATATTCATAATAGGTCGCCCAACCTGTCTAGTGATTAGCGTAACTGACTACGGATGGGGAGGACTTGTGTTCGAATCCCGTCTCGGGCATGGATGTACTTTCTCTTTCTGTGTTGTTTGTCCTTTCCTCAGATGATGGATGAATGTGGGGCGCCCTATCCTATAAACGCGTTTGTGGTGGTGTGGCGTGTGCGATGTTACTCGTACTTCCGTAACTTCGTTCAGCCCACCGAGTAACGATAAAATGAGTAGCAGTTTCTGGCCATGTTGCAGCAAATGGCCTAATGTTACTTACTTGCTCAAGGGTGCCCACCATTAGAAATAAAAAAAATATTCATTATAGTATAACAAAAATAAGGCGTTAAAAAAATTTTCATTTAGAATTTAAAATGTTTTTATATTGGCATACCTAAGAAACTTATTTTTTTTAGTTTCATTAAATAAGAAAAATGAATTTATTGATAAAACTTTGTAGTTTCGTTTTAAAAAAAGCTTACTTTTTATTTACTTTCAAATAATATTAACGTGACTAGTTACTAGTGAAGGTTTGAATAGAAATTCTGTTCAAACAAGTATATCTCTTTCTATGTTTTGCAGAAATAAATTCAGCTATTGAAAAAAAATATTTTTGAAACTTGTTTTTCAAAAACATTTAAACTGTAATAATTTGTATCTGACAATGATAAAGAAAAAATGACTTTTAAATTCAGCTGCGTATAAATTTTACAAAAAAATCTGAGAGCAATAAAATATATCAAGAATTTTTTTAAATAAATTGTGCCATGAGATAGAAAAAGGGAGTATTTTTATAATATAACAATTGCATTAATAAACTATTGTTAAAACTCATATAAAAATAAAAATCTGTTGATACAAATTTACTAAATGACACAAATTGAAAAATTTGAAATGTGTTTTTACTACAAGAAAGTGGAATGACAGTTCACAAAGTAAAATATCGTTACATTATTTTAATAAATATTTGTAATTATAAAAATTAGTGAATTTAACAATGTCTCTAATAGATGAGAGTGCAGTGAAAATTCATAAATTAAAATATTGTTAGATTATTTTTTATTACAAATATTTTTATTATAATCATTATTGAGTTTTAATGATAATTTTAATAGAGGAGAAAGATATAAACTTTTTCTTTAATTTGTATAGTAAAATGCTATATTCGATACAATATTTTTAATTACAAATGGATGCTACTTAAAGCCTTAGTATTCGTTAAGCGATTAAATGGTATTAGAATTCTTTATTCATCAGAATTATTAATTAATTAAAAAGCAGGACAAAGAATCAAAATTATTTTTATTAAAATAGCAATAATGTCAGCTACAGCATTTCGACGAAATACTAAATTTTAGCTTTACTTTAAATTGTTTTTTCATCATTATCTATTCTAGTTCTGAGAAAATATAAAGTTTGAATTTTAAATCCTGTTTTGATTTAAGTTTTATCTATTAATTTATTCCTTATTTTAAATTATTAGTTTTAATTTTTCATATAAACTAACAAAATTATAATAAAAAATTGTAGTGGATTTAACAAAGTACATATCGAAATTGATACTATTTACTTTAACTGTTAAATTTTTCATAGCAACTAATTTGTAACATTGTTATAGATAATTTAACAGTATATGTCATAGTAATATAACAGAAATATACTCCACGAATTGATGTGCCACAAAGAAAAACACTCAGAAAGGGAATAAGTAGACATATTGTAGACTTATTTGTATACAATATAAAAGCAACATTCATGAGCTGTGAACAACGATGAACAGAATTAAACCTGAAACCTTTTAGGCCAAGAGCTCTTAATTATATTAAGCAATAAAAAATTATGCAGTTACAACTGGCTATTTTATATATTTTTTATGTTATATAATACCATTATATATATATTTTATAATATAATATCTAATAATGCCAATACAAGATGTAATAATTATTGAGAAAATATAACTGAGAGAATAAAAACTGTATGCATTATGAAAATATCAATAAAATCAATAATTAAAAGTAATAAGTAACATATAATGCTTTAATATTTAAAAATTATATATATAATATGAACAAATTTAATCTTTTAAAGTTTACGAACGCATTGATTTTTTAGTCGTCTAAATATTTATTCAATTAGG
>JAPDSC010090159.1:10315-27654 GCA_026290005.1 Latrodectus geometricus | reverse complement strand
TATATATATATATATATATATATATATATATATATATATATATATGCAGAATTTGACAAAATATTAAATTTTTATAATGTAGCAATAACAGTGACTTCAAAATTTATGAATCACTATAAACTCTAACATTGAAATGGAACAAACACATACATACATATAGTTATATGGAATAAAAAATTTAATTTCCATTTTTGTGTCGATAATTATAAATGTGTGTGTGGTAGCTATTATAGATAAATGATATAATATATAATCAAAATCACATTTTTATAATATCTCAATCATTAGTTTTATTATTCTTAATTATACGTGTTCTTAAATTAGCATTTTTCATCGAACTCATCATTTTTAAAATAAAAATCTTATTCCAATAACTAACAGCTAAATACATTAAATTTTTTTTAGTTATGTAAAATATAGGCAAATGTGCTTATATTTTGAAGCCCATTAACTTATCAAAAATAAATAAATATGCATACTTTTTTTGTTTTTACCTTACTTTTCTCAACAGCAAATAATTTTTTTTTTTGCAGGAATGCTTATTGATTTCAATTTTCTTCAATATTTATCAAATAAATTTACGAAGCTTTCATTTTATTATCACTTAAAATCAATATCTTTTAATTTTTTTACAAAAAAAAAACAATAAAATTAGAAATAATTCCCAGTATTCATGGTTATGTTTCTTTTCTAACGGTGGGCACTGTTTCTTTTCTAACGGTGATTAACCCTTAGCCACAACAATTCCGTAAACTGCTACTCATTTAGTTTTATCCGGTGGGCACCTGTGCACCAAGGTTCCCACGGAGGCGAGTAGCATTACCAACGTTATACAACCTTATAGGGAGGGCCACATTCATCCATCTTCTCAGAATAAGAGAGAAATAAAATGTTCAGGTTCACCGGGATTCGAACTCTGAACCAACAGCCTAGGAGTCAGGAACGCTAACCACTCAGCCATTGACCGACTGGGCATGGTTATTTGAATGTTTTATATTTATGTAGTATGTTCAATTTGTTGCTTTAAAATGAATGAACTTTTGCAATGATGTCGAATTGACTGGTGTTTACGTTTAAACTGAATTTTGAAACACAACAACATCCTTTCCGAAGGTGAGTACTAAACCAATAAAATGTTGAACAGAAAACATTTCATTTGTCACCTGTAAATTTTATACTCATGTACTTTATAACAAATAAATTTAAATTTCTTCTAAATTAAATAAGGCAAAATTGAAAAATGCTCATTTGTGGAAAACACGTCCTTTATACATCTAAAATAAAGCCTTATTTGAAAATTTCCAACAATTTTTCTTTATAGTGATGTCCTCTTTTGGAAAACCTATTAAAGAAATTCAAGATTTTTAATGAACATGTGTTCTATTTCTCTAACAATCGGTGTACGAATGTTAAAAAAAGTATTTGCACTTACTCAAGGTTCTGATTTTCTCTGACAATAGATTTTGAGCAACTTTGTGGAAGAAATTCAATTACGAAAGAATTTAGACCAGGGACGAAGAGAGGATGAAGATTATATAAATACCAAAAAGGAATAAAGTAATTTTTCATTGTAATTGAAATATCTTTTAAAAACAAGCATGAACAGCTTCCTTGAAACTTTTGCTTCATAGTATCGATTCTAATTTTAAAAAATGGAAATTGTGTTTCCATTGTCCTTTTATACAGAATGTTATTAAAATTTTTCACACGAGAAAGAATGGAATTAATTTCGAATTGAATATTTAATTTACCCTTTTTATTAATTCTAAATAAGAGAATTGTTCCTATCTACTCTTTTTTTATACAATATTTAGTTTTAGTACTTATTATGTTATTTTATTATTTATCATTTCAAAAGGCTCACTGTAAAAACATTTTTTTTTCTCAAATTGAGATACGTTTCTGAACTTCCAATATTCTAACGGCTACGAATGGGCGTTAGATTATTCCGGAAATCAGTGAAGCGGAAAGATTCGAAGACAGTCTGGCGCTCTTTTTCGGTACAATTCTCACATCATTCTTCATTTTGCAATTCAACAGGTAGACACAAAACATTTAAGATCACAGAATTCAGCAAACACTGAAGAGTTTTCATGGTAAAAAAAAAATTATAGTTCATATTTTAAAAAATAAATTTATTTATATTATAATAAAATTAATTAATTTATATAATTATTCCACTCTTAATATTTGATGGATGCTTCAAAGTTTTACTACAGCCTTCCATTACACGATATCAGATTAAAATACTAAAATATATACTTAAAAACTAAGTTTTAACTCAAAATAAAGTATATTGAAAAGAAGTACATTAAAAAAAATTTTTTTTGAAACATAATTTAAAAAAATTTAGATTAAAATACGTAATCCTGTATTTATTCGACAAAGAGGAAATAAATGTATAAGTTCTTAAACTGAATATCATTTACCAAAAGATATCTCCCCAAAATTATAAATGTACCCCAAATCCCTAAATATCAATCTGATTTCTAGATTTAACAAGAATGTGTGTAAAAATAAACTCAGTTGACATAAATTATAAAGGGATCTTAAATTATATTTTGGTGAATATTAAATTTGACAAAAGTTTTATAAATTAAAAGAATTATTGAGTCAGATTTACGACTTGATATGCACTTATAGGTATTTAGTATTTATTAGTTTGTCTATGTGTGTGAATATATTATAAATTTCTTCCTTAAAATTTATAAATTTTATAGTATATTTTACTTTATTCTAACACATAAGAATTATTTTTTAAGAAATAATATTACCATAATTTTAACATGAGTAAATTAAACACAAAAATATTGCTGGTTGTTCTGAATTGTGATGATGCTAAAAAAATAAAACAAACAATAAGAAAAAGAAAAGTGCAAAAGATTAGTTGCTGTAGTAAAAATCTTTTACATCGTTATTTGACATAAGAAATAACTCAGCAGAAAAAGGATTTCTTAAATTATATTAGTGTGAATGAAGAATTGTAGAAAGTTTTTGTTGGATAAGGTAACACTTTTAATTATAAAAAAAATATCCACATTCATGTGTTCTTTTTTAAGATCTCATGAACCTCAGATTGCAATTTTGCGCTTTCTGACAACATGTGGAACGTAAGAAGTCTTAAAATTTACAATTTTTTATTTCTCCTCAAACTTTGGTACAATTACCAAAAACGTGTGAATCAATTATAAAAGTTCTCCACTAAGAATACTTGAAAATAAAAAATTCTCAAAATCATTGATTGATTGATTTAACTACAGCTACTATATAAAAGAATTTTTTAGGGAGAACAAATTCTTGGAGTTGATATGGCTCTGCTATACCTGGGGATGTGCATCATTGCCATCACAAAAGATTAAAAATCTGAATTGGAGTCAATAAATTAAATTTAAATGTTTTGTGTGTTTATTTTTAAATTTAATTAAAACATAAAATAAGATGATAATCACTTAAATTAAATGGAATTAATAAGGAAAAAATTTAATGCATTTCATTTAATGAATTATGTTTTTATCATTTTGTTTAAATGCATGAGAAATCGAATGATTTTAAGAATTTATCATTTTTTAGTAATACTTCATTGTATGAGCATATAATAGACATTATACCAAATTTCTTTTTACTTAGTTCATTGTAGCAAATTTCCAATGATTTCTTTTATAACCACCTTATAATTTTTCAGACGCTTTCCTTTCTTTATTTGTGTAGTCAGTTCTCATGACTTGCCTCAAACTCATCTTTGTATCCATCTGTGAATTCTTGTAATATTTGCTTTATAGACATTTTACAAATAAAAGGGAATTTTTAATACAATAAAATATTTTTTCCTCTAGTGTTTCCAAGAATACTTTAAAATCATATGGGAAGAGAGACGTGATAACAGAGGAAGCTAATGTTTACTTCATATAATTATCCCTAACTTGGAAGAAAAATCAAAGCTTGAATAATTTCTTCAACCCGTCAAATTTCCCCATATACAGTACGATTTTCTACGTGTCATACCGATCCAAATTCAGAACCAAATCGTGTAAAGCGGTCGTAAGCTTTGATGAAGGGATGGAACTAGAGATAGTCGTGATATAAAGGAACTGCCTGTAACTCTTTCGCGACGGGAAACGCTAACGCGCTATTGTCTCTGAGACCGGCAGTTTATTTTACGAGTGTCTATCCAGAGCCGGAGGTTTTTTTGCTGTTAAATCTAAATCCATGAATTTATACCGAAGTATCAACGCATTGTTTAATAATCTACTGTATAGAATTTGAACGGCATATTGAACTATCACTATACCAGAATTTGTTTCAAAATCAATATCTGAAATATTTTGCATCATTTCTGCTATTTCAGGCTCAGTTAAATATTTTCAACGCTTCGATATTGCAACGGTAAAGACAAAAAGAATTCACGTCTACAAGATTTAATTATCCACTAAAAACTGGACTGCCAACCGAAATAACCATTGTCCTCCAATAAGTATTTGGACACATGTGATAGAAAAGAAAAACAAACTTTTTCAAAATCAATAGTTGGTAGAGCCTCTACGAGAGTCACTTACAGCATACTTCCGGGAATAATTTCCACAAGTCCTTGTATTACAGCTAGTGGTATTGTCTTCCACTCGTCTTGGGGTAGACATATACAAGTTCCTTCACCTATTTTGGACTGGTTGTGCACCCCTTAATTCGGCTATCCAACTCATCCCAGAGGTTCTCGATAGGGTTCAGGTCTGGGCTCTGGACAGGCAAGTCCATTCGATGAGCTCCATTAGCACCACACCAAGGCTTGCTTAACCTCGAAACATGATAACAGGCTTTGTCGTCTTGAAAGTAAGAGGGATCCAACCCGTAAAAATTCCACAACGTAGGAAGCACATTGTCATCCAAAATGATGCAGTAGGCATCGGCGTTGAGTTTAACACGAATGGGGACCAAGGGTCCCAGTCCATACCAGGAGAAACACTCCCAGACCATAATTCCACCTCCGCTGAACTTGACTGTTGTCACAATGCATTCTGGCAGGAGACGTTCTCCAGGCAGACGTCAGACCCTGCTATCCGAACGCTAAAGGGTGAACCTTGATTCGTCACTCCAAAGAATCCTTTTCCACTGATCTACGGTCCAATTTCGATGTGCTTTGCACCACATTAACTGAGCAGCGCGGTTGGACTTTGTAATCAATGGCTTATGAGCAGCAGCATGACCATGAAAACCAAGCAGATGTGCTTCCTTTATAGGATGTTATTTATTGAATTAATACTCCCGGATGCCTGTTGAAACTCCTTGCGGATGAAGGCCATCAGTTGGGTGTGATTCTTCCGAATTTCTCTGGACAACACTCGTCGATCTCTATCTTCCAGTTTCGTTGTTCTGCCGACTCGGGGAATATTTCGACAATCACAGCTCACCTTCCATTTCTTAATCACATAGGCCACTGTCGATTTTAGGTACTTCATATCACTAGATATGTTCGTTAAGGATCGGCTACATTTGTGATACCCTATAATTATACCTTTCTCGAAATCAGAGAGCTTCGAACTGTGTGGTGTCTTGCATGCGACTTATGCCGATGCTGTTTCCTACACGATGTATACCGGCGGAGGCCCTGACGTACCTTAGGACACCTGATATCGTCATTTTCATATGTGTCCAAATACTTATTAAATTATTATCCAAATACTTATTTTATTTAAATAATTTATTGGTAGACAGTGTATACTTATGAGGATTTTGTAAAAAGGGTTAGTTTAAGAATAATTGCCATTTACTATCTATTGTTCGAAAGAATTATTATTTTATATACAATCTATGATTAGCTATTTTATAATCTATTCATTAGAAAAAATTATTTTAAACATATTAATATTAAATCAATCAAACTTAAGATTGCAACTTAAGAAACTTATAAGAATTGCACTAATTACAATGACTATACTAAGAGTAAATAATTAAGCAGTTTTATGGAATACATCCTTCAAAAATTTTTTAAAAAATAACTATAAAATATAGACAGTAAAAATGTGTGTAAAATCTGTTTATTATTTTAATTTAGTTAAGCTTTTATGATATCAAAAGATACATGCATCTTTAATTTTATATAAGTTTGATTGCTTATGTAAAATTGCATTGCAGACCAAACAATACAATTTAAAATATATATATATATCGGCATATAAAATCCTGTATTTGAGACAAAACATTTTTAGTTTCTATGTAAACAGTTTTAAGACATTTAAATTTGTTTATTGTGTCAATAATATTAAAATTGCCTTTGAATTATTTATTGTAATAATGTGTTTATTAATTTTTAGGAAGCAGTTTTTATACATTTTAAATTGTTTAATAGCAAGTATTTTAATTTAATTTTATTAATGCTACATAGATTTTGTATTTTTCCCCATGACGAGAAATGTCCTCTAGGAAAAATATTTAAAGTAAATTTAATATACAATTAAGTTATATATAGGACAGTAAAAATCATGTAAATAAAGTGAAATAATATAGTTTTTCAAATAGGCAAATTCATAAATTCTAAGTTTTTTGTAGGTGCTGAAAACTGAGGTTTATACAAGAAATTTTTTATTATTTAAACAAAATATTATTTACTAAGCTGCATACACTTATATAAGATATATATATTATTTAGATAATTTACATGAAAATGAAACTTTGAGTAAAAAGTTAGAGATTAAAAATAAAATTTATATATGAAACTTATAATTAACTATTAAATATAAGTAGTTTATTGTATATCACTGGTTAAACTATCGTTACTATATGTTTGTGATTTGAAAATTATGGGTTTGGAACTGATATTACCATAAAAAAATTATAGATGGTGTCCATGAATGTTAATTAATCTCACTATTATATTTCTAAGAGTTGATAAGATTGTAAAACTACAAAATTTGGATGAAAATTCAAATTTTCAGTTATATTGCGTAATTAGCGAATTACTTTTACCAAGTGGTTATCTTTTAAGATTATTTGAGCATAAGTCATACATTCAATAGTATTCCTTTGTGTAAAAGAAAAATGCAATAGCATTTGAAATCGGCTATAGTTTGTAGGTATTTATCATTGGAATTATGATGATGAATATGCATATTCATCTTGAGACAATTTGTGATTTAAAAGAATTCAAATTTGGGCATATTTTATACATTATAATAATAAAGTATTTAATAATAATCAGTTCAAATTATTGGGAAGAAAATGATACAACAAATGAAAATTTTGTTATTAGACACATGGTTTATCATATTTTTTAATTGAGAAAAATTAATTGGCTGTAAAAGAATTATAAATCTAATTTAATCAGTTGTAATTTTCAAAAATAAATAAAATAAGTAAATAAATGAAAAAGATTTGCAAGTAAGTAAATAAAAATCAATCTAGAATTAAATGCTTTCTAAGTAGAATAAAGCAACAAATTCCTAAAAATTGAATAAAAGATATAAAAAGAAATTCCTTCAAATTTTTTTTTATTCGATATTTTTCGATGTTCATATTCCTATTCATCACCCTATTCCTCATTCCCTCAAAAAAACTTTTTGTCACCCTATGCGAGCAAAATCCTTTCGCACCATTCCCAATTTCCAATGTGAAAAAATTTCTTGGAATAACTTCACACAAAACGTTATTTAATTAAGCTTTTTAAAACGCGTTATTTCCTTCGAACGTAACGTCCATTACTAGTTATTCCAAAATAATTGATTTTGCCATTGAATTACACATTTGGAACAAATATTCCCGCCACACATGATGATGAAACTTTTTCCATATTTGGCAATTAATCGTTGTATTAAACCATAAGTTTCACAGCAACACTTTTGCGCGTGCGTGTACCTGCCAAAATGGTTGCAATGATTTGGCTGTATAATGTGGGGATAGTTTACATTTAAATTTAGCAACCCTATCATTTCTTATGTTACAGTCGAACTCTTCAATCACTGTCCCTCTTCCTTTAGAACAGGTTTGTTACATGTCCAGTGCATCTTACTTTGTCAATGAATGGGATATTGAATTTTAGGGAGAATAAAATATAAAAAGCACTTCCAGTCAGTGAAAAACAGGTAATTTAGTTAATTTACAAAAATTATCCAGCCAGTGAATAAACAAACCGTAATATTTTACTTTAAATTTAATTTTTTTTTTGGTTATTTGATAACTTTAAAATTTTTCAAAAAAGCGCAAATACATTATTTGAATTATTTACTTTTTTTATAATTTATAATTTTTTATAATTTTTATTTTTATTTTATAATTTAGATGTTATGTTGGAAGGCACTATTTTAACATTTTCTTTTCACAAACAAAAAACGTCCTTTGTATAACAGTTTTTTTCAATTATCGATTATTATTTAGCTTTTTTTCTAGTTATTATTCAGATTTCATTATTAACATTATTTTGTAAATTGTTTCTTAAGACACTGACAGGAAAAAATAGTGCCATGTTATTAAAGCATATGTTTGAAAATATTTTAATGTTGAACATGATATTAATTATGATTATATATTGTTGAATAAGAAATTTATTGTTATTGTTTTTGTTATTATATTTATTGTTTATTATTATTTATTCTTAATCGGAATTATTTGTGACTCATAAATTTATTGAACTATATATAAAAAGTCATATTAAGTCTGTGGTAATGTCTCCAACTGCATAAAAATATTGGTAGCTTGAAACTTACAAAATTATTATATTTATGCAAATAAATGCTTGAAAAATACCTTATTAAATGGTTTTTTGTAGATCATGTATTGCTTGTACTAACTTTAATTTATTTTCAATTGTTCAAATTATGAAAGATGTAAAAAATTGTATAGTCATAGCGATATCTCTTACGATTATATAATTCTCATTATAGTCAGAGGCGATATCGCTGTAAGTCTTTTAATTTAATAATTCCAGATAGTTTATTTTATAAATTCCAGATAATTTGTTTAATAATTCCAGATAATTTATTATATAATAATCCAGATAATTTATTTTATAAATATATTATAACACAGTATAAAAAATGTAAAAAAAAAAAAAAAACTGATTCGCTATTTATTTCAAATGTATATAAAGTGTAAAAAATTACGTATTTTAATGTTAAAAACAGTTTAAGAAAATATACGAATTTAAAATAATTATAGAATAGAGAATATTAATCTCTTGATGTATCTAAATCTGACTGATCCGTATTTGATATCTGCTTTTTATTTAATTCATGATCATATTATTATTTGTTTTTGATTTTCTCTTTGAACTCAAAATTATAAGATACTTCATTTATAGTTTCAAATTTGTTGTTAGTAAATTTACCATAACTCTTTCTAAAACGATGGCCATGTATTCTTAATTTTGCGACAGTTGTGTATCCATACCCAGTTGACATTTTTCTCATTTAGTTGACATTGATGTCAGATTATATTATTCTGGCTTTAGAACTGAGTCTTAGAGCTTCAGGATATTTTCTGAGTTCATGTCTATTTATATACATTATTAAACATTATTATTAAAGAATAAATAAAATTAGAAATGTCACTATTCTTTGTTCTTTAGCAGAAAGAAATGATGACAACTTTAGAATATTATATGATTTATATTTTAAAATAATCTTGGCTTTGTGCTATAGTTTTTTTCTTTTTAAGTTTATAAAATTCTCCTTGGAGAAGTCTTAAATTCATCATTATCTTACACTATGGTATTTTATTTTACAGCTTATGTTTTGTATACAAAATTTGATTGAAATTTTTTGATATGAATATATATCTCGTACAAATCAATATTTTTTTCTAAATTTTCAGATATATTTTAATATCTAAATGCTGAAGACATATTTAATTATTCACATTATCATTGAAAAAAATCTACATTTTTCTTTATTCATTGGCTTTATTTATCATATTCTCTTAAAGTCTTCAAATGAGTTCTGCTGTTTTGAAAAAGTGTTCCTGTTCGCAACAATTTTTCAAAACAACAGAACAAATTTTTTTCATGAAGGTGGGTAAGCATAAATATGAATCTAGCTAACTCTCACATAATTCAAATTAAAAAAAAATTCAGATAATTTTTTACTATGATTCAAGTAATTCAGGATAAAATTGAAGATAATTTTTGACATCTAGGAATTAAGCTGCAATCAACAACATTTTAAAAACTTACGTTTAAATCTTCTGATGAACCAGTCTTTTTAGATATCTCTGGTTTATTAATGTATGCAATTTATTAGGTTGAAAATTTAGAGGAAAATATGGTAGAAAGTAATGCTTAAGAAATAGGACAGTTGAATAGCTATCGATAGAAAAAGTAGCTCTTCAGAAATGATACTTCAGAACCCTTCAGACGAATAGTTAGCTGTCTTTCTCTAGTTCAACAACTCGCGGGTTCGATTCTTACCCTGTGCTGGAATGCTTGTAGCAGTCCGGCATTTAGCTTATACTGTGTGTCCGGGTTTACTTAGCCTTTGTAGGCAGGAAATAACCAGTGCGCGTCAAGCAAATCAAAAACCTGTACATAGCAACAACAGGCTTTAATGGAATTTTTAACCATTCTTTTCGTTTAAATAAAATGAATCATCCTGAATGGCCCAAAAAAATGTTTTTTCCATTAATTTTTCATAAATGGGTTGATATCCGTATTGTTATTAAAATTACATTCCCAGATATTTAATAAATCGTAGCCTACATTTTTATTTTTAAATCTTTCATTTGTTGCTGGTATGCACGAGAGTTAATTTATTTTTAATTTCTTCTATTTCGATACTTTTTTCCCTTTAATAAATAATATACCTCGGAAATGTGTACATATATAATAATTTTAATATATTTATAGTCTAACATACACAAAAAATACTTTTCTTCAGCTAATTTTCTTCAAGTTGAAGAAACTGGTTTATAATTCTTTATTTTATTTATTTATTTTTTTATGCAATTTACTGGCTTTTTACTTAAATTTATATCATAATATAAAAATATAAATAGTCTCGAAAGCCCATGAAAGAAATTTCAAATTACACTGAAATTAAACCAAATAGATAGGTAAATTTGTTTTCTTAAATTAAATATTTAAAATATCAGTATTAAATGAAGAAAAAATTATTACTGAATAAAATCTGAAATATTTGTTTAAAAACCAAAAACAGATAGCCAGAATAAATTAACAAGTTTGATATTAAATTAAATAAATACTAATTGACAAATATTAGAAATATTATTAATAAATATTTACATATACATTTTGTTATTATTTTTTTATATAAAACAATTGAGGGAAACAAAAATTTTTGCTAATTCTGTAAAACCAAAAACTTTTTTTTATCTCTAAAGAAAAATTTGTAAAATTCAGCAAATCTTATATTGAAAATGTTAGTTTTCATAAAATTTAACTTGTTTTCTTAAGCTGTAAATATTTGTATGTGTGTTCTGAAAATGTATTTAGCTTATTGATTAGAATTGAAAATCAAATCCTTAATGTTAGTGATAAAGGGCTCATTCTGCAGATGTGGCCTGCAAATTTCATGCAATAAATCTTAAAAAATTTGATATCTTTATGCTTATATATAAATAATTTGTACAGTTCTAAATTATGTCGATGTCTCCAGATTTCATTTTTATTCACAGCACTATATATTTTTCTCAGAACTTTTCGCTTATACATCTATACTTATACATCTAAGTCTCATATCCATAAGTGTGGGCACATATCTGATAAGTACTATATATAATGTGATTTTAGCATTTCTTCTGATTAATTCAGATTTAAAGAAGTTAAATAAGCCATGAAGATATTGATTGACTGATAAAATTAATCTTTTAATCTTAATGGCTACATCGTTTAGAGCATTGATATTTGAGTCTAAATATAAAAAAATATTAACTACTCCAAGTTTATAATCTCCAGTCTCTAAAAATTTAAAAATCATTGGGTCTTTAGTAATTGGCATGCATTTATATAGTCTTGTTTTCATTAATAAGAATGTGATGTTCTCACAATCCTGTCGACCCCAGGATAGTCGAATAACACAAGACAAATTATTGGTACACGAAACATTTATTTCACATTAACACACAAACAATGAATTCAGACATTTATCCACGTTTTTAAAAGGCATTTAGTTTTATAATGACTGAGAGCGGGACTTCCGCTAACACCAAATAATCAGAACAAACTAACCGCTCTTCTCACTCCGACACGACTATATCATCTGGTCTCAGTGTCTCTACTCCTAGCAGAAAACGAAATCAAAAGTTCTCTTCCAGTTAACTCTGTCTGACTTTCACAAAGAAGATGGATTTTTTTCTGCTGTTTATTTAAGTGAAAAACAAGCTTCTATCATAACATTCCTAGTGCAAGCGATGATCACAATTTCATCAACATAAGCAAAGAGTTGTAGAGTTTTGTTAAAATATGGTGGTTCTGGTGTTGATGCTTGAATTATAAACTGTCAGTTCCAAGGCAAGAGCATCTCCTTATTTTGCACCATTCTTTATTTCAAAAAACTCTAACAAACAGCCAAATAAATTTGCACAAGAAATTTCGTTAGTCAAAGGGGCTTTGATTAGCATTAAAAGTTTATTAGGGATGCCCAGCTCAGCAAGAGCTACAAGTAGAAGATCTTTATCAACACTATTAATAGGCTATTTTAAAGTCAATAAAGAGACAGTGTAATTCAATTTCAAATTCTTTTGATTTTTCAAGAATTTGGCTCAAATTGAAGATTTGTTCTGAGGTGGACTTCTCTTTCCTGAATCCACATTGATAGTCACCCTTACATCATTTACCCCAAGCAAAATTCTTATAAATATAATAGGTGAAAAAATTTATAGTGTTCAACAGACTACTTGGCAGCTGGAGAAACAAGATGTATCCCATTTTTTTAAAAACGCAACGTAAAATGCCACGAGTCTTTTCTGCAGGCAATTTTTTATAACTGCATATGGACAAAATAACATCATGTATACTTTTAACTGTCACATGTCCACAAACATTAAAGAGTTCACCTGGTATATGATCAGCCCATCATTGCTATCACTATTTTCATTCTCATACATTTTGTGTATTTTATAATTTAATCATCTGGCTCCTCTTTGGAAGTTTCATCTGAATCCATATCCAAAATGCCTTGAAATGAAACTTTGAGCAGTAGGAAGTTTCTTTATCAAAGTTCATCACAACTTAAATCATCTTTTAAATAATCTTGGATTTCTTCTGTAATCGTAATTTCTTTACTAAAGTCTTCATATCAAAATAATCTTAACATTGTTTTTTCTGCATCATTCTGGTGGAACAACTGTATTTTACAGTTTATTAGAAATAATTCTTTTCAAAGCATTAGCTTTTTTACTAAAGTATCTTTCTAAAATAAAATTATTTCAAATAATTTTTATTAAACTTTTATTTGATGAGCAATGTTATAAATATTACATATTTTTTCATAAAATAAATATTGCATTTTTTCAAAAGTATCACATTAATTTATGTTAATATAGAATTGATTTCTTGTAAGACATGAGATCAATGTAATATCTAAACGTATCATTCACTTTTTCTGAAAATAATTAGATTTGTTTTAATAATCGAATAGAAAATCTAAATCTTTTGGGATTACGTTTGATTAAGGGTTGATAAACATATGAGAGTAAATAATAGAGCATTCTGTACTTGAGTCAAAATATTGTTCGTTGTCTTTCATTCGCTAAAAACTTGTTTTTCAATTTATTTCAGGTAACTTTTTTCCCGTTTACAATCAGATGTTCGTTGTCAGATGGCATAGTTTCTGAATACTAGGAACGTAAAAAACTTTGTGATGAATTTGGTTAAAAACAGAATGTTCACACTTTTTTTAAGCTATTTCTTCTAAAAATGGTTTCATTTTTAAGCAAAGTATGTTATTGTATCATACTATGAAAAAACATTTCGCACAAATTGTGACTTGGTCTAATACACTTATCAAAAATACGAATAAACTGCAAGTAATTTCTGTTCTGATTTATAATTTATCTACTGCATTTTCTGGACGTTTTGATGTATTTGATGGTATTGCTATTTCATCATTTATATTCATCTCTTACATTTAAATGTTTAATCAGAAAGCATTCTTTTTCATTCCTGATTAAATAAAAGAAATATAAAAAAATGCACAAATTTTTATTTAGAGTAAAAAAATTTTGTTTTTTTAACTTGTATATTTAAAGGGTTATAGTTTATTTTAACAATTTTTAATGACTTTTTTAGTATTTCTGATAATATGGCTAGCGAAAAAAAACCTAGTGGAATCCATGTAAGAATGTATAACGGCGGCCGTAACACTAGCATTGACCGAGAGCTTCCCAAAAGATACCAGTAAGTTACCTACATTTTGAAATAATTTGATTTATAAAAACGTAATATACTTTCTAAACATTTTAATTATTAAAGTTTTTCATGTGATAAATTCTTTATATATCAATATATTTTTTCAGTATTGAAAAATTGAATATCGTCTTGAATACGCTGCAATTTTGATCTGTAAAATGAAATTCCATATTTATATTGCATATATAGGTTATGATGTCCTCTGATTATAAGTCCTAATATTTCTATTTCCTTTATAATAAGTAAATAATCATTGAACAACAGAATTTTGCCTTCACATGATACGAATTAAAAAAATTGCTGTTACTTATATTTATCCAAAAAGCCGGAAAATTATAAATTAAAATTGTGCATAAAAGAATTTTTAATGCATAGATGATATCAAGTTCCTTCTTAAATGAAATTGATTATTCCGTTTTTGAATATTTTTAATAACATGCTTTATTCAAATAAAAATATGTTTATATGTGATCGCAAATATTTCATATTTTTAGTAATAAGCAACTTTTAAAGCTGTATATAATGTTTATTAATTTTTTTCTTTTTCAAAAACTATGAATTGTAATTGTTCAACAATAAGTTGATTTTTCCAAAGCTTTCCCCATGGATCTGCTTTGCATATTCAGATTTCTAATTTATACATCCGTTTTTCTGGTTGTTCTCATTAAGTTACTATCACTGTATCATCAGTATAATTGTTGATTGTTGCTTCATTTTCATATGATTTTAAGTGAAATACATAAAAAATACAGATTTGGCTCCATTGATCTGACTCATGGGACAATTATTTGCTATTTCTTGTGGTACAAGTAAATTTTAAGATTCTAAAAACATATATTTTTTAAATATGATATTATAATGACAAGAATATGTTAAAATCTGTTAAGTATTGTCTGAATACAAATTATTCGTTATGCCAATATTTATCTCAGGATTTTGAAACGTTGGGTATGGCTGAGCTTATAGATATGCTAAAGTTTTTATTAATTAATTAACTACTGAAAAAATCTTACTTAAATGCATACTTTTTATTAATTAGATATAAATTTTAAATGAATTTATATTTTGTTAATTTTCCTTTTATATAAAAAATGTGCATGGTAATTATTCAATGTCAAATAAAATTAGTTAATTTTCTGATCTTAGTATCCTGATTTGTAAATTTTTATTTTTATTTTCTCTTTGTTTTTATTCAGCTACCATTACTGTGTTATATACTTACTTATTTAATTATTGTACATTTAATTTATTAATAAAAATATGACTTGTAAGTTAATTTATTTCTGTTCTGCTTTTACTTTCTCTATTGAGTTTTCTGGAGGTTTTGATTTAATTAATATTGCTTTTTCATCATTAATATTGAACTGTTTGCTTGGAGCATGGTACAAAATGCAACAATGCAGAAGTGCCACATATCTGACAAGTTCAAGAGAAGAAGAAGAATATTGAATTGTTACATTTAAATGTTTAATCAAAGAGTGTTCTTTTTAATTTCTGATTAAATAAAAAAATATAAATAAATGCACAAATTTTTATTTAGTGCAAAATAATTTTGTTTCCTGAACTTGTTATATTTAAAGGGTGAATATTTATTGTAACAATATTCTTAATGTGTTTTTAGGCTTCCAGATATCGAAGAAAAATCTATAAAAAGTTATGATAGAAGCCATGAGACAGAACGTCCCAAAAAATCTGAGTAAGTTACCTATATTTTGAAATAATTAAGTTTTAAATAATTTGATTTACAAAAATGTAATATATTTTCTCAATATTTTTCATATTAAAGTTTTTCAATTGATAAATTCTTTATATATCAAAATAATTTTTCAGTATTGAAAAATTGAATATTTTGAATACGCTGTAGTTTTGATCTGTAAAATAAAATTCTATGTTTAATTTGCATATGTAGGTTATGATGTCATCTGGTTATAAGTCCTTCTAATATTTCTATTTTATTTATAATAAGTAAATAATCATTGAACAAGACAATAAAAGAATTTTGCCTTCAGATGATAGGAATTTAGAAAAATTGCTGTTAGTTATGTTTATCCACCAAGCAGGAAAATAATAAGTTAAAATGGTGTATATTAGATTTTTAAAGTACGGATGATTTCCAATTCCTTCTTTCATGAAATTTATTGTTAACTTTTTGAATATATTTAATAACATGTTGTACTAAAATAAATATATGTTTATATGTGATGGTAAATATTTCATATTTTTAGCAATGAGTAACTTCTAAAAGCTGAATATAATGTTTATTAATTTTTTTCTTCTTCAAAAACTATTAATTATCATTGTTCAACAATAACAAATTGTTTCCAAAGCTTTCCCCATGAAAATTCTTTACTTATTCAGATTTATAATTTATGTAGTCGTTTTTCTGGTTGTTCAATTTCAGCTACTATCATTGTGTCACCAGTATAATTGTTGCTTATTTTTGCATATCATTTTAAGTGACATACATAAAAATACAGATTTGTCCACATTGCTCTGTCACATAGGACACATAATTCCTTATTTCTGGTGTAATTTCAAAATTCTTAAACTACTTAAATTATTTCAAAATTCTTAAAAGATATATATTTTTTAAATATGAAATTATAATGACATCAATATCATAAAAACTGTTAAGAATTGTCAAAATACAAATTATTCGTTATGCAAACATTTATCTAAGGTTTCTGACATGTTAGGTATGACTGAGACTGTAGATATGTTACAGTTTTTATTTTGCGTAAAAAAATTTAAAATCCATAATTAATTAATTAACCATTGAGAAAGATTTTACATAATTGCACTTTTTATTAATTAGGCATAAATCTTAAATAAATTTATAGTTTGTTATTTTTTCTTTTTAAAAATGTGCATTATAATTATTCTATGTCAAATAAAATTTAGAAATTTTCAAATTTGTGTAATCTATTTTGTAATTTTTTATTTTTATTTTTATTCAGCTACCATTACTGTATTAGATAATTACTTATTTAAATCT
>JAPDSC010090152.1:198-27025 GCA_026290005.1 Latrodectus geometricus | reverse complement strand
CAATACTTATGGTTGTAGTTACAGAATGGAAGATATGAATATTAATGATAATTTGTGAAATAAATATTCAATGATTAACATAAATTTTGTTGTTGGGATACGACATAGTGGATTTTGGTTAAGATCTATTTTTCTCTAAGAATTTTATAAGAAAAACATTCATGCCTTTTGTTATGATATTTAAAATATATAATTAGGTAATTGTTTTTTAAAATACTTATTTAATTACATTAATGAAAATTAGTTATTAAAATGCTTCCTCATGCATCTCATTTCGAATGTGTCATTTAGATTAGATTTTGATCTCTCAGATTTGAGTTAATTGGAAGTTGTATAAAAGTCCATACAAACGTGATAGTTAATTGATTTCGAAAAAAAAAAATCATATTTTTTTCCTTATATATAAGTATTAATTTTTATTTTATTTTACCCTAATTTTTTCATTGTTTAAAAAAAACTTATTACATTGCTTAAAAATAACTTAATACATTGTTTAAAAATACGTCAATGGTTATCTTTGTTCACTAAGTGTTCCCAAAGAGCACATTTAGGAACACTGGTCACACGAAGGGCACAATTCATTTTATAATTTATTTTTGGGAATAGTTAATAATACCCATGAATGATGTAAATTAATATATTTATGTATATTACATTTATTAATATAAATTGACATAATATTTAATTAAAAAATATAATAACATTTGAAATTCTAAAATAAGTTATGCTAAATAAAGGAATCAAATACTATATAAAAGTACCTAATAAAATTATATATCGTAATGTCATTATGATGTTTAAAATTCCATTTGAAAGGCTATATCTGATTATATACTTAATTGTAATCATCAAACTGTTTGTTTGTTAGCCATGCTCTTTTTTTGATATTATATCATTCAATGTTAAAAACACGGAAATTCATATAATTATGTAGATTAAAAACTGATTATGAATGTATTAATTTTGTATGCTGCTCTTTTCAAGGATGGACGTTTGTTTCTGACAACTGTATTCCAGAAATTATCATTAGATGTAATAAAATTTAGAACAATCTCATTCTGAAAAGGATTTTTTCCCTACTTTAGGGATTTCCCCGCATCAGCCATTTTCCCTCTACCAACCCAGTACAAAATAGCCATCATATGATAGTTATCAAGTTTAAGAAAATTGTTGCTCAGAGATGCGCAAATGATCAAATGTCTAAATTTCATCAACTGTGGAAGATAGGGAGCAGTATAGAGAGTTAAAAATACCTAGACGATGAAGATAGTCAAGTCCATTTTTTTATGTAATTTTGAATCTTGCCCAAAATATTTATCATGGACGATCCATAAAAATAGGACTGTGAATATCAATTGGGCAGGGGCAACGTGTGGATTAAAGATTCTGAAAATGAAAATTTCTGGCTCTAGTGCTGGCGTGATTACATGAAACTATTTAAATTGTAACTTAACATGTTAAATATACTTGGTAAGTGAAAGCATTTGTTTAAATTGAGATTATTGGTTTAATGATATTAAACTCTTTAGAGCATTTTTTATACTGATTTTAAGTAATATTTGTGAAGTAACATGTTCATGATATTATGTTACTACGACGTATGACTTTTTTTATTTATTTTTTTTATTATTATTTATCTATTTTTTATTATTATTATTTTTTTTATTTATTTGGATGATAGACAAAGGACTTCGTTCTTCAGATTTACTATTTACAAAACCAGATTATCTTTGAATACTTTTCAATGGCCATATTTATCACGTCCTTGTAACTTTATATTTAAAAACTCAATTTTTTCATCACGTTTTAAGAAGAAAGCTAAATTTGTAAGCCAATAAAACTTATTTTTCAAAAAAAAAAAAAATTAATTGTAAATATAGGTTACTGAAACTAAAATTATAAATTTTAAAAATGTTTTTTTTATATTGAGTCAAGTATTTTCAGGATACAGAATAGGAGCATGGTATTTTGAATATTACAATAGAGATTTGAAATGATATTTCAAAAGTGCTATGAAATTTAAGTTTATTAACTCGTAATTATTTCCTTGACATGAAGGAAAGTATCATTAAAAAAATTCACATTTTATATCAGAAAATATAAGAAGCTTTTTCCTTTTCTAATAAAATTGAAATAAATGCATTGTTATTATAAATCATTGCTAATACTCAATTATTAGTTATTATAATGCGTTTCAGGGCTGTCTTATCTATCATTTTTATGTGTGTAAATATATTATGAAGATATCTTTATTAACTAACATTTTAATGATAATAATTTTGTTAATATTTTTAAATCACAAAATACCTATTTTATTATTACTTCGACTTTTCTATTTCTGATATATATCATAATATATCTCTATATAATCGAAATGTAGCGAAAATATAAATTACATATTTTGAAAACTCAATTAAAATAAAAATTTGGATGTATTAGATTCTTTTTGTAATGCTTTTATCTATCTACACAAAATCGGATTGTGCATATGATTTCAGGTTTTTTGAAAATATTTCTAATAAGCGTTTGGTGTCAATAAAAAAAACTTTTAACAACTTATCACTATTATTTTAAAAAAGGATTTTTAAGAAACTATATTGATACACTTTTGGATCTAAATAATAAGTTTAGTGAAGAAAGATTGTTTAATAGATGCATTTAACATGAGCAAATATTTCTTTTTTCTTTGTGTAATATTTCAATGGATAATTAACATCAAGAGTAACATGAATTATCAGGAGTCAATGTTTAATGTTTAAATTCATCTTGGTCCAAGGCGTTATTTTTCTAACGGAAATTGTTTAACTGACAAAGCAATGTAATAATATAATAATAATAATTTGAAAATCACCAATCAATTGTTATTTCTTTGATCTATACGTTTTGAAATAAAATAAAGGAAATACAAAAACGGTGAAAATGTGCTTTAGGTCCACTACTTGGCGCATTTTCAAAGTCACCGATGGCATGGCAAAATTTCTACCTCTATTTCAAAGTGAAACTTAATTAGCAACCTATGAAAAGGCTAAAACAAAAGAGTAATTAATGCACATGCGTGAAAAAGCACTTCAAATTCGCGAGTTGGCGAAGTAGGGGACCTAAATCGCAATTTAACCACAAAAACTAATGAATGATGGAACAGATCTTAGCTCTTCACCTTAACTACCTTACTTCCTGATCTTATAAAAGATCGCCAAACAAATGTTTGTGGTTTGACAGAAATCACAGAAAACTAATGATAATCATAGAGTATGCATTTGTATAGTTGTATACAGTATTGATCTTCCTCTTTCATGTTGTTAGTGATTCAAAATGTAAGAAATTTTCCATAGAATTTCATTGAAAAGAGAAGTATTTCCTATGTGATCACTCAGGTCACCATGATTAGATGAATTTAAAATTTTTAGTTTCTGTGATGTTTGTTGTAGACAGTGGATTAAATACCCTTGATCTAAGGAATATTAGAATATTTTTATGATATTAATTTCAACTTATGAATGCGTAGGTTTTAATATGTTACTTTAGATATACCCATAATATGTTACTTTAGAGATGAAAATTAAAAATATTGAGTGTTAACAAAGAACTAGTTAATGATTGATAAAAAATTCGTATCGTAAATTATTTATAAGTATTGCAGAAAAAAAATTAATTCAATAAAAAAATTTTATCTTAAAATCTTAGAAATTATTTTTAAGTAAAAAGCATAATTTTCTAAGCCCCAGAAAATTTTTTGTTATCTATATAAAAAACGCTTAAAGAACATGTAATTCGATTTAAAAATGATCATTGAAATAAGTTTAGGAAGGACGATTTTTTTTTAATTTATTTAATTAATTTTCTCACATATGAAATAATTGGAAAAATTTTTAAATAATTAATTATATTTCTTTTAAGTAAATATTATCAAAAAATATTCTGTTACGATATTTCACGCGAAACAAAAATTCTACACTCAATGCATTAGATAAAAAAAATATATATTTATTACGAAATAAAAACTACCGTTTTATTTTTCTATTAAATATCTTTTTTCATTTAATTTATAAGTAAGTTTTATTTATTAGCAAGTATAAGCAAAAGGGAATACTTTTAATATTTTTTACTTCATTAACGTTTCATTGAATAGTTAAGTATATTACATAGTTATTATGCTTTTTAGAAACTTATAAATAAAATTACGATGGTTTTAAATTAAGAAAAATAGGAATTTTACTATTTAATTAAAAATTGTGGTAATAAAAATAAAATTCTGGTGCCAAATTATATAATAACACTTATTATAAGAAAACTTAAAAAAAATGCTTTTAGTTTCAAGATTAGTTTTAATAAAATATTTAAATATATGTTGAAATTTAATCCCATATATATGATCATCACATATTTTATATAAAAATTTTCATAATATTCTTCTTTACTATTCTCTCTATAACTAATAAAAAAGTATCACGGTTGGAAAATATGAGGAACAATTAATACATTTTTAAAGTAAAAATAATAGGGAAATAATATAAATAAAAAATGCCTAGAAACAACACATTCGTTATTCATATGTACTTAACTTTCAGAAAATTTATGATTTTCATATTGACTTTTCTATACTTTAAATATAACAATTTATTTATTTGATCTCTTAAGAAAATAATATTAATTTTTATGGGAATCACAATCTAATATTTGAAGGCACTGCATTATTGTTGATATTTCACAATTATTTTAAATTTGATTTGTGCATTAACTTTTAAAATTATTTTAGCATCTAAAATTGTTTCGTAACATTTATATACTTTTCTTTTCCTATAATATCTCTCGCATTATTTCTTGCATATTCTTCATTAACGTTAAATTAAAGCTGAATTGCATTTATACAAAACAACTTTAAAATATAGTTTGAATATTATTTTTTTTTGATAGTAGAAAAAAGAAAAAAAAACTGACAATTGTACTCAAGTTAGTACAAGTAATCAAGTCAGACAGAGTGAATTCTCCAGCAGAAGTTTTCATAACTTTAATTTTGTATCCAGAACTAAATTGGAATATTTGATACCATTCACAGCATTCAGTAGCATTTCTTGCGTTTTGGCAGACACATTTTGGCGGATGGCATCTTTCAGTGCCGCTAGTGATGCCGGTTGGTCGCGATACACTTTTGACTTCAAGAAGCCTCACAGCCAAAAGTCACAGGGTGTGAGATCGGGAGATCTTGGACGCCATACGTGATTAAAGTAGCGACTGATAATGCGATCTTCCCCAAATGTTGAGCGTAGCCAGCATTGCACAGGCAGAGCAATATGAGGTGGTGCTTCATCTTGCATAAAGGTGACTGTTTGGAGTGCCTGTCACGCTTGCAGTTCAGGAATAATGCTGTTCTGTAATAGTGCTAGATATCGCTTACCGGTGACAGAAACTATTTGGAAACCTGTCTGTGTGACTTCCTCGAAAAAAAATTGACCAATTATGAAATCAGTAGTGAAGCTACACCAGATTGTCACTTTAGGCTATTAAGAGGGTACCTCAACAAATGCATGTGGATTTTCTGTGGTCCACACTCGGCAATTGTGGGTGTTAACAGCGCCAGACAGAGTGAAATGTGCTTCATCTGTCCAAAGCACAATGTGAAGCATGTCGTGCTGCTCTTTCATATTATTAAAGACCAAATTCGCAAAATGTCGGCGAGAGCCGAAGTCAGGAGGTTTCAGTTCTTGGTTATTTGCAACTTGTAGGGATACCGTTTCAAAGTTACTCGCAGCGCTCTCCAGACACTTCCGTACGACACTCCTGTCTGCCTCGAAACTTCTCGGGCACTGCACTCCCCATGTGCAGCAACCGCCGACATGGCTTCCACCGTCTGTTCCACTGTCGTGGCAACAGCAGCTGCAGTTGAGGGACGTCCAGTTCCTTGGCGTGACGCCAAAGATCCTGTAGCTTCAAATTTTTTCACAATTTTGTTCAATGCAGAAGACGTTATTGGTCATTTGCTATCTCGCATACCCTTCTTGTAGAGATATGCTCGCAATGCCACTTTCCAAATTCTTATAAAACAGTTTAACTAAGAAGGCTTTCTCAACTATGGATAGCATTTCGATGCATACCAGCTTCGACTACCATTACCTGCAGCAGTTGCTTCTTTTTATATCGTTTGTTACTTTGCATAATCCTACAGCGCTATCTGTTGGTCGTCAACAGAACTATTTTTTTTCATTGCCACACAAAACCCGGTTTTTTTCCCATCCGTTTGGTGCAAACCACATCTTTGTATCGTGATTCGTTTTCGAATTATTCATTTTTAAAGTTCGTCCTGACTTTTGGATCACCCTGTACATAAAATTCCCATATTTTAATCTATTATTGGCCTTCTCATTGTAGTATTAATTTTTCAAAGGAAGATTTAACAATGCAAATTGAAGACAGCAGAAATTTATTGAAACTGCAAATTAAAATCTTAAAATGATTGCCTATAGGAATATGGATGAGTGTCTTTGTTAATGTAATTAAAAATTAAAATGCTTTCTTAAAACTTTTCTAACATATATATGCATTCAAACTTTGTAAAATGACCTAATGAAATTATTCCTAATTACATATTTTATCAAGTTCATTTAATGGATATCGAAATGTACGCTTAAATGTTATTCGAATGCATAAGATTAGCTAAAAAAATAACGAGTATCAATGTATGATAATATCTGAATATATTTCTCTCTTTATCAGATGCAGTTGCTTGAGCACACTAGACATCATTTTCTAGAAACAACTATTACAATACCTTTAATAAACAAGTGTTTAGTAATTCTAACCACGTTATATTTCCTTACAAAATTAGCCTTTGATATATGTTATTTCTGCATACCATGATTGTTGTTCTTTATAAACTTCATTAAAAAAAATTCTCGTTTAATGTATATTTCATGATATATAACAACGTCCAATACTCAATGGATTTAACAAACTACTGTTTAAATACCTTCACCTTTAGAAACTGTTCTTATCAAAAATATTCGAGCAATTACAAAAACCATAAAATTTCTATCACTGCAGAATCTATACGATTCAGAACATAAATTCATTACAGCAGATTTCAAAACTTTTCACGATTGCGAGATTTCATGATAAAACAGGGATATCAATATTTCTTATGGTTTTAAAACTATTCTTTACCACATTTAAAGATATATATTAGTTTAAAGGGATATATATTAGTTTAAAGGGATATATATTAGTTTATTGTTTTATTTTACTAAATGGAAATAATATTAAAACTTTATGATTTCTGCATACTTATTTTTGATCCTAATGTGTAAACAATTAATTCTCTAAATTTTTATCATTTTATTATTTTTCTAATATCTGTTCTATTTTACACCAATTTTAGCAAAACGTTCTGTATAAATCTATAAATTAAATACATATGTCGAAACTTAATTTCCTCGTGCACCTTTGGCTTATAATTTGGGGGATTTATTGGATATTTATACAAAAGTAAGTTAATCTCCTCGTGCACAATTGGTGTATATTTTGATGTGTATTTATTGGATATTTACGCAGAAGTAAGCTAGTTAAAATAATTGAATGTTACATGTATAAATAAAGGGAAAAAGTAGAGAAAGTCTGTTTTGCTTCCTTACAAATAAAAAATTTATCTCGCCCAATTCAAGTCGAACATTTCTATAAGCATTCGTTCTACAAGCATAATCTTAGGCCATAAATGGTAGGGCATGAGAAAATCAAATGTTTCACACCGTGAGATATTTTTCTGATCATTTACATAATCTGTTTGATTTTATATTGAAATGAAATAGGTAACTCGCAAATTTAGTGACTAAATAAATACTGATGAATTTATAAATGAACTGTGCAGAAACACTCGAAATGTGTGTGTTGTCTATTGTAAACAGTAGGAAAGTATTTTTAGTGACCTCATCATTATGAGACGAAACATATTCCTTATACCATTTAGCTAAAACCTTTTTTTATGAAAGGGCATTCAATATCTCTCTGAAATCGTCATATTCAGACTTAGGATTAACTTTAAGGCTTTATCTAAAAAATATCAGCTTTAACAGCATCACATAAATTAAACAAATATCAATTCTTCTACTTTTAAGTGAACTAACAGTCAGTAGTATTTCAATTAAAAATATGATTCTGTTGCCAGTACTGCTGAAAAGGTCTAGAAAAGAAATCAGAACAGATAACATAACACGATGATGCTGTTCAATTACAATTTCTTTGATTCATTTGACGGCAAGATAAATACTCAAGTTATGGTTTAAAAAAAAAAAAAAAAAAAAAAAAAAAAAACTTAACATTCATTCCGTATAAGATGTTTAAAATAACAAATCTCAGAATAATCTTCAAAAAAATGAAAGTTCAATATTTTTGTTCTTCTTTCCAAATTATGTAAAGAAAATAGTGTTTAATCTCATTTCAATTGTCTTTTCTCAATTTTTTTTTAAAAAAATATATTTTCTTTTATTAAATTATTTTTAGTAATGATAAATATGAAAACATTATTTCACAGAGATAGTTTTATTCAACTCAAATTTTTCATACCTTTATCACTGAAATATATAGTAGTTATGAATAATTTCGGATCAGAAGTTGTCAAACATATTTGTTATATGTTAATCTATGAATACATAGAAAAAAAGACAAATTTCATTACTTAAAAAAAGGATGTTAGAAAATCTGCAATTGTAAATAGGAAAAGTTTGAAAGAAGAATGTGAGGAAAAATAATTGTATTTCTTGAGAAATTTGAGATAAACTACATCAAAAGATTTTTGAAATACATTTATAGGCAATCATTAACATTTTTATTGAATTAAAAAATAATGATTCAATTAACTTTTATGCATATTTAATTTTTGGAAGGGGAGATGTTTTTAAAAATAAACTTAAATGTCTCTAGAAAACAAAAGCGCATTTTTTTTTATCTAAAGGAAGAAAACATATTTACTAATAATTTGTCTCGGTTTATAAATAGCAAAAAACCATATCTTTAATAATACAAAGAATTATTAATGTTATTTCCACCTAACTATATATATATATATGCTTGGTATAAGCAAAATAGTCCTGGTGCTGCCCTAAAGCTAAAGTGTGATAGGAAACTACAAAGCGCTTTTACAAGACTAGTCAGTGGTCATGTAAGTGGATTAGTGTTTGTTCAGGGTCAAAAGACCTATCCTGTTTGCCTAAAATACAATCTACACCAGGCTACATTTGAATATTAGCTATTCTGCAAAGAGCTAGAGAAGAATTTCATCTTGGAAAATCCAGTGATGGTATACGACTTTCTTTCGATGAACGGTCTTTTGGACATTGTCTAGCTAGGCAGTCAAACGACATATCCTGTTTGCCTCAAGTGCAATCTATACCTGAGCATTTGCTATTCTACATGGGGCTAGAAAGGAGTTTCATCTTGGAGAATCCAGCAATGGTATATGACTTTTTATCGATAAACGGTCTTTTGGACTTGGTGTAACTAGGCTCTAAGCCATGTTTAATAAGTAACAACAATAATGTTATTCTACTTAACTATGCAGGATATTAAAACATTACCATAGATGCATTATGCATGTGTACGCATAAAAATACTCAAATATTTTAAGCATTTTTATAGATAAAATAAAAAATATTTCACATTTAAAAACTTAAATAATTACGAAACAACAAAAATAAGTTAGATGCAAAAAACTGGTTCAAAAGAAGAGAAATCTATCTTTTCTTTCAATAGCATTAAAATGCAATTTTGATTTATTCCCATACAGGTATGCGTCTAATGATGACACCATTTAATGACTCGAATGCTTTCACCATTTAGGTACAGTTGAATTTCACTTTTTCCAACTTTTCATAATTCTTTTTAAGCAGGAAAGTAACAAAAGCCTTCTTAAACTGCGAAATAAATCTCTCTGAGTTTTACTTATTTTCCTTGACATAATGCAAAATAAATTATATATTTCTCTTTTTTTCTGGAAGTTGCCCGATAAGGAACGAGAAAAATAGCGATTTCTTGATTGCGTTTCTCCATTGGCGTCAAATACTACTAATTCCATGGGATGGGGATCCACACAAGACATGTCAAAGCCAGATTTCAGCTGTCCCATTGTTCCGATAAAGTGATTGATGCTGTTTGTGCCACAAAAAGGAACAAAAGAATGACGTAAACACACACACACAGATTTTTTCGGCGATGCTTTTCTTTTGTTATTTATCTCTTCGTCCGTAGCCTTGGAGCATCAGGAATTCTAATTCGAGAAAGAAATCGTCCACAAATTGGAGTTTGTTGTAATTTTCCTCATAATGTCTTGTATTGATCTAGTTGTAATTAAAGAACCAATGTAAGAGTTGGGCGAATTTCGATGTTTTGGCCTCTGTTTGTTTGCTAAAATAAAAAAAAAATGGAAGCAAATAATATTAATTTTCTGGACGAGTTACAATTTTCAATAATGAACTTCTAATTATAATCAACCTTGTTTGCTTTGTCAATGAGACATTTTTGTGGAATATTTTTTGAAACATGAAGTATTGGAAACATTAATAATTTATTAAATGCTTGTTAAAATAGTCCTTAAATTATTCATTAAAAATAATTATGAATTTTTTATACCAGAATGAATGCTTGAAATCTAGTCCAATCTTTGTAACTTGAAGCGTTCTTTAGAGTGCTAAATCGAAATAGATGATTTTATTTCATATTTTATTTTTTTGTATAATATTTTTTTACACCATTTCCTATTGTTATTGTGATAACGACATATTTCTCTTTTAGTTGATTAAAATCATAAATTTTTCAACAAACATTCTGGTGTTAATTAATTTTTGTGTTAACAAATTTTAACTCAATAGGAAATGAAATGTAATAAAGTTTGAACATTTTTAAACCGTGTAAATTGTTCTAAATATTCCAAAAAGTTGAAGAATTTTATTTTTGACTTTATATTAGAAATTAAATACTAAAATATAATTTTAAAATGATAAATATTTACTTTTTTTAAGAATATGTATTTTTTTAATGGCATGTAATATTTATTTACATTATATTTTAGGCCTTTCTTGCAAAGATAAAATAATTATTTTTATGCGTTTCATTACAAAAACATTTACGTATATTAATATTTAATTTATTAAAGATTACGATTTAAAACTATAGCAATGCAGGCACTTAGTATATTTTTTTCTAAAATTCATGATTTCCTTTTATCTGAATTTTATATAAGGATATATTTCGTTCTTACAATGTTCTTATAAATAATTTACATCATACAAAAATAATTTAAATGCATGAAAATTCATCTAATTTATATTCACCAATAGTTATATTGGTAAAAATATAAATACCTAAATATACTTCGTAATAATAAATTTCTCATTTATTTTACCATTATTTATATCTAAATATAAGTAAATTAAATAAATTAATTTCAAATAATATGAGAAACAATGATGCTACATTTTGTTAATGTAGTTTTATTACACAAACTTCATATTTTACAAATCAATGAAAGAAGAATTTTAAGATTATGTGAATTTTGCGTTTTTATAAGAACGAAACGATTTCAGCATTTTACACACGAAACATCGTACTGATAATCTAACAGTTGATGTATTGATTTTGAATTCTTCTTAGTAAATAGTTGACAACTGAGAGAAGTTTGTTATAATTTATCTTTTTGAGAAATGTATCATACCCCTTGTTTGATATAGTTTTCATTCATTTAATTGCATATTAATGTCTGTTTCAACTGTAAAAATATGAATGCATTAACTATGAAGGAATTATTTAAAATTAAAATCCATCTTTTTTTTATGTAAAATATAAAGTAAAATTTATTTTACCATGCTGTTTATTTTTTCCATCCTACTTCTATCTACTATCATTTATTATAAAAATGTGATCTATTTTATTTGATTCTAAATCTTACAATGCAGTTAAAATAATAAATAAGTGCAAAAACAATAATAAATGTAGTGCATATTAACAACAAAATTGCCAATATGTAAAACTAGTTGATTAAATTGATATTATGATTTACGTTGTTTTTTGCTGTAGTTTATTGACGTCATTGTTTATTTTTGGCATGCAGCTTCGGGGATTAAAACTTGAGTTTTTAAGGTCAAGCTAATAAAGCAATATGTGATTAAGCAACACTTTACAATAACTTATATCTGGCTAATAGAAAATAACTTTAATGCATAACTGAGTAAACACATTAAATTAACAGATGGAAATTGTAATTCATAGGATTGTGTTTTCATAAACAAAATGAATATTGCGGAAGCACTTTACGCGCATTCATAACAATGCAAATAAATCTTGGCGTCAAGCAACATTCCTTTCCCATGCTTTACAATTCACGGTGAAAGCGCGCCAATTTTGCTTGAAGATAGCATGTCAGCAGTGTCACCGCAAATCCGGGTACTCGTAAATGGCGCGGAATCCCCTCAATGGATGAAGGCCCTTGTCTTCATTAGGGGTATGAAGTCACTGGAAGGAAGATTCCTTTAATAAGCGTCCCACAGAAGGCCATGAGTGTCAGACACGAACTCATTGTTCAACTCATGAGAGTTTATTTTAATGAACTCTTATTGCCCAACAAAATAGAATGGTAAGATATAATCCAATTCCAATTATACAGACAATAATCGTGCCACAATTTTCGAGGATTTGAAAGGGTATCAATTCTCTGAAGGGTACACTTTTCAGTTTTATAATTTAACGTGTGGTGTAGTTTCTCTAAAGGTTTAAGAATTATTTTGAGAATGGTAATTATATGTAATATTTTATTTACTAACACAAGTGTTATTATTCAACTAATAATGGAAGTAAAATCGGGGTGAATGTGTGTTTTTAATTTAAACACCATGTTTGTTAACATTAGGAAGGAAATCTTAAAATTTATTTGACCACAAAAAAAGTAAATGGACTGTGGATACCAAAGTTTAATGAAAATTTTTTGTAGAGCTTCAATTTTAGAGAATAATTATAAAGTATTCAAATGGAAAATCTCACACTGAAATTTCACTTGAACGTCTTAAAATAAATTAGAATTAAGTTATTTCTTAAAATTTCCTCTTAAATTTTTTTTAATTCCCCTTTCTTATAATTTCTATTAATAGTTTGAGATTTATAAACGCATATACTATTTTATTTATGGGTATAAATATAAATATCACATTTTATTTATGATATTAAATACAAATTAAAAATTCGTTTAACAAAAGTATATAATTGTTATGTTTAATATCAGTAAACAATTTTATAATTATGTGTGTGCAAAGTTTTATTTCAGTCACTTGTAATTTATGGAAAATTATCACTGATTGCAAAATAGATACATGATTTTTGAAATATACCACAAATTCTTTTAACATCATTATTTGTTATAAATAAAGAAAACTATCCAATGCCACATACATTTATCTATTTTCATAACTTTTTCAAATTAAAGACTCATGTATTAATAAACTTAAATTATTTCACAGATAAATAATGCAAGGTTTTCTTTATAAATAAAAGTATTCCAAAAATTATTTCATAACGCAAAGATTAAAAATACTCTTAGATTATAATTTTTACGTAAACAAATACATCTGCTTAAAGAATCATAACATATATTATTTGACTTAAAAGTTAATAATGTTACAGCCTTATTCATTAAGGTCATTATTGTTTTAAAAACTAACAAATGAAATTTTTTACTAAGTAAATATATAATGCATTTAAGAATTTAAAATATGGAATTGAAATGCAATTTACAATCAATCAATATAAATCAATCATGTAATATAAAAATTATTTACATAGGGAAAAATCACTTTTATTTACCACACAACACAAATGGAAATCCTTTTCATTTGTTTATCATGCAAAAACTGATAAAATAAATATTGTGTCGATTATTTCCCAACAATGCTTAGTTTAAAGAATGTTACAACCATCTATATTTTTAATGATATGTGTTTTTCACTGTTTATAACAGAATTTTATACTTTTTGCTGAAACAAATTAATTTTAATTTTCACTTTTAAATTGTAATTTTGTTTGCAAAAATTGAATTTATATTTGTTTCTTTTAAATATTTTTTTTTAAATATGGAAAAATATGCAAAATTAGACTGGCATAAAAACTTTAAATATTTTTTTTGTTTCTAATGGCGGGCACACTTGAGTAATTAACCGATTTTCCGGAAACTGCCACTCATTTTATTGTAACCCGGTGGGCACCTGTGAACCAAGTTACGGAGATACGATTAGCATCGCCCACGCCACACCACCACAAACCCGTTTATGCTGCAGGCCACATTCATCCATCATCTTAGTAAAGGACAGGAAACAAAAAGGGAAAGTACATCCGTTCCCGAGCCGGGATTCGAACCCAGGTCTTCCCCATCCGTAGTCAGGTACTCTAACCACCAGACAGGGTGGGCGGCACTTTAAATACATTACGGCCTAACAATCAAGTATTTATCTATTAGTCAAAAAGCGTTAATTTATTTTTCTACTAAAGTTAATATTCTTTTTACAATAATCATTCACTAGAAATTTCCTTTTTACATTTGTACCATTATCAACATTTATAAAAATAATGCGATTTAAATGAATTTTTAAGTCGAAATTTTTAAATTTTTTTCTCAACTGAGTGTACATTTATCGAAATCATGCTCATTGTTTCCTATAATAAATAATGTTTATAAAAATAAATAGCCAAATTATAAAAATAAATAGCAGAATTTTTAAGAGATTGATCCATGACATCACAGAACAATAAAAAATAGCTTAGAAATATTCGTGGGAGTAAACGTGCTTCTCTTCACTTTTTGTAATGAATTTCTAGTTAAAGTGGCATAAGATGACTGCTTGCAATTTTAAAGAAAGCTTTTTCCTACTTATGTTTCATAAATGACTATAATATTGCAGAATTTTTCAGCCGTTAAATATGCAAAATCTAATATTAAATACCTGAATATTAGGTATATTCTAGGGAATAAATTTGAGAATATTTTCATTTTTACTTATTTATTAAAAAGAAAAAAAGAACAGCAATAAGAAAATAACATTTTCATCTATTTATGGAAGACTCAGAAGAAATATTCTTCTTAAAATCAATTTTTTTTCCTGAAAATGTTTGAAGTGACGCAGATAATTTTTAAATGATTTATGGTAAAAGTGGATGCATAAAGGTTTATTCAAATTTGATATTAGATAGAATTTATATCAGACACATAGACACAAATGTCCCTAGTTCAAAAAGAAAAAGAAATTTTTCTTATGAGATATCCTCTAACTGAATTAGAAAATAAAATGTTTTAAATACATTTTTAAATATTTTTGAAAATAAAGAAATCTTTTCATAACTTGTGATATCTTTAATTACAAAGTCATCAATAAATACAATTAAGATAAATGTAAAATATATTAAGACACAAACAAGTTAATAAGTAAAAATTAATACAAATTATATAATACAGTAATCAAGGTTAAAATAATATGTTTTTTAATAACATTTATCTCATATATAACTTTAGTAATTACTAAAGGTTTTTGAAATTCCGGTATGGTAACATAATCTGAACATAAAATGATACAAAAGATTAATGATTTTGCTAACTGTGAAACAGAAAAAAACAATTATCAAATAATCATTTTAAAGGAAATTTTAAGAACTTTCCTCAATAAAATTTTCTTTTCTCTTACTTCTTACAAGTGAAATAAAATTTTATACACACACACAGTAAATATATAGTTAGACAATATTTGGAAATTTCCTGAAGCTTTTACTAAAAATTTACGTAAAGAAAACTAATGATCATAAATAACGACAAATGTACAATCAAAATAATTTAGAGTTAAATTTCTCACGATGTTGATCATACATTTGTCGTTATTTATGATCTCTAGCTGTTTTTATGTAAAATTAACTATTCTAAAAGCAGAAAAAAATATAAAAGGTATGAAAAATTACTTTATTATACAAAACAAAATTGTTCATAATACAAATACCATTTATAACTTTACATTCAAATTTTATGATAATGGCTCCTTTAATATTTTACGTCAGTGCATCAAACAGGAAAGATTCAACACATACTATGTAATAACAAGAAGTAATTTTACGTTGCATCAATAAATTAAATTGTGAAAACAAGAATGATAATTAATAGTGATCACTATGTTCCTATGTGTAATAACATGTTATAATTAAAGATATATTTAAGGATTTTTTAAAAATAATGTGTGTCATTACTTAAGAATACTTAATAAAGATAATGGTAACTAAACATAATCGTACAGTGCTACTAACACAAAGTACTATAGAAAGAAAGATCAAAGATAGAACAGCAAAATTGTTTCGACAGACAACACCTTAAACAAAATTATCACATGATTGAAATTATAGTCTCTAGCAAAATGAATTGATTACGAAATCGATAATTAGTGTGATCAGCATTAATACATATAACCACTGTTTCACGCCTCAGTATTGATTCAAAGATGATTTTCATGAATATTTGGTGAATATCTGTCCACGCAGATTTCACAAATTGCATACATTGGTCTGGTGTAGCAGCGGATGGTGTATCCTACTGTTCAAACATATACCATTCGTTTTAAACTTGTAATAAATAAATAAAAAAAAATAAAAAAAACTATTAGCTCAAGGAAAGAATTTAGTCTGAGGGGCAAAATAGAACTCAGCCTATTCTGTCATGCTTGTTTGCACACCAACATGTTGAAACACGGCTAATGACAAGTGCTTAAAGTATGGAAAAGCCAATGGCTCCAACACCTCCGAAATATGGTACAATCTGCCCAGTGTATTTTTAATAAGTAATAAAAGGACATGGGAGGAAAATTCAATATCCTTAACTATGGTATCATGCATAACGCAACAACTCAGCAGGTTTTCACTGCAGTGTGTTCAGACTCAAATCCGAATATCGTTATATTACAAGCAAAAGTGGGATTCTTCATTTAATTTGTTTGTTCCTTTCGTTAACCTGGTCATCACACTTTGGCGGCCGAAATGCCAGTACTGGTGAGTCAAGGCTTAAAAGAATGAACGCCTTCAAAACTTTCTACTTAGCTACAAACATCATTAGATAGTTCGAGCAGACACTCAGCACTATATAACGGTATGGATCTGCCAAAATCTATTATACTTTGTGATATGACTGAGCAATCCCTTACCGCCATAACCACAATATGCTATCCATACCACTGGTCTGCTATTCCCACATTCATCCATTGATTATAGATCTTCATAACAGCTGATTGGATTTATGCAACACCATCACAGAATTTTCTGTGGAATGATCTCAAACTTCTACAGGATACCATTCCTCCTCGTGAGACATTTGCTCTAAAGTACTATATTTACTATATTTTGATCTGGATAAAGTATTCTTTGTTAAATGTATTTCAAATAAAGTGCCACCTGCCAGTACTATGTAAAGGTATATTCTTTTTACATAGTGCTTGCCGGTGGCACTGTATTTGACAGTTTTGTACAAATGTCCTGCAATATTAATGATTTGCATATCTTATTGCCAGCAATGCTTGATGTGAATTTGGCATAATTTGCATGAATCCTTCAGGCTGTTGCATTTCACGTCAACAGCACTGAAATGTATCTTACAAGATCTAAATTTCAGTAAATAGAACATTTGTACTGAAATAGAACATTTGTTTTAGAAAAAGTATGAGTAAAAAGGCTCTTAAAGGCTTTATTTTTTATTTACGATGTATTAAATTATTTTACTAATATATTGGTTAAAATGAAATCTCTCTGTTTTTTTTTGTTTTGTTTTTTTTGTTTTTTTGTTTTTTTTTGTTTTTTTTTGATTACTGAACACAAAACAATACAATGATTCCACGATTATGCTTCACCTTCGGAGTCAAACATATTTAATTTATTGGGATGAAGGTGCATGTCAAATCAGAATTCACTTTCTCTATTATTTCAATGAGGAAATTGATGCAATTTCGACTACTATTAAGAACAAAAAAATAAATAGACAAAATGCAGAAACATTTACTTATATGTTTCATTTTCTTTTGTCGTGCATTATTTCTTAACTCTACATTTTGTTAAATCATAGTATTAGAAGCTTTCATTGTGAATTATCTAAATACTTGATTTTAATTTTACAAATAGTGGCATAAATATAGGCAAATCAAATAAATATTTTACAAATTATTTTTTTATCCTCAGAATATGAAATTTATTTACAAATTTTATTTTATTTATTTTATTGATTAACTTATTTATGTTTGGTATGTATACAAGTTATTTTCAGAATTTCAATGTTAAAATAATAAAATTAATAATTTTATTAGTTATAAAGTGAATTACTGTAAATGATACGAAACATTTTCTTACAATTATTGCCATTCCTAGAAAATGTGTTTTATACACGAAATAATATCTTACAGTTTTCAAAATAACTAAAATTATATTTAAGTGATGAATATATATACAAGTAATGTTTTATGCACATAATTCATCATTTTAAATTCTGTACCGAATTAATGGTAATCATTTGTAGAAAATTCGCATAAGAAATAAATTACTATTAAATTAATAATCTAAATTAATTAGGAAAGAAGAATAACAAAATTTTAATAAATCTTTCTTAATTTCCTACACAAATGAAAATTGGAACTTACTAAATTCATATTTAAGGTGGTTACACAACGTGAATCCCAATTTTTCAGTAGACACAATATTTCAAACTAAATTGTGTGTTTACTATACTTTATACTTTAAATAATCTTAAGTTGATTTATTATTATTATTATTATTATTCAATTATATTAATATATTAATGCTGAAATAAATTTGGTGAATATTAAGAAATCTAGTAATAAGTAATGAATTAGGCAAAATTAAGAAAGCCAAATTTTAAATAAGTCCTTGTTAACTTATTTATATTTAATCTGAGCTATGTATTAATGAATATAATTTTATAGTAACCAATTGGAACAATTACACACGCACACATATGTATTTATTTATATGTATACATCATTTTTATTAGTTACCAAATTATTGTTAATAATAATAATTTCAAAATCGATGTGTACCCAATAAAGTGACTTTTGATTTAGATATAATTAAAAGTGAAGACCGAAATTTTGCTGGCAGTTTATGTTATAAACTAAAACCTAGCGAATAGTTTATCCAGATAGAACAGCCATTGTTATGAGACGATGATTTAAACAAGGAAAGAAGCCAAATGAGCTACACAGCCAGAACAAATTACTTTCGCCAAATAAACAATGCCTGTAATGCAACAAACAAGTTTATTTAGTCCGAAGTTTACTTCCTTAATCTGATTTACAATCCCAGAAAAAGAAGGGGCACACTTGAGACAATATTTACAAGTGAAAGCTGACATCCGCTCGCACGGTCTTTTCCCTTCTCACTATTAAGGTAAAACCGAATGACGCTTTTTACTTGCATTCTAGGGGATGATGCTGGAGTAATGTCTTTTCGATGTAGTTTTTGAGGGGGCCCCCTGCTTTAATCGTTTTACCGATACGAAACTCTTCCCCATTCCTTTTAATATTAAAGGGCTGGCGTGAAAGGTCTTTTCAGTAAATAGAAAATCGATGATATTTTTACTGTCTCAGCCTATCCTGTCAGTTATTGCGAGGTGGGGATCTGATGTCTTTTAAATTTACACTTTCGGTATTTATGTGTTTTGTTTGTTTGGTGGGCGTGGCGTTCTTTCGTCTCCAGTAAATGATCAGTATCCATTGGACCTCGATGAAATCAGTAGTTTGTATCGAATATTCTTATCGGCGTGAATTAAAATGCGAAAATCGTTAAAGCGAATGGTAAATGATTAAAATAAAAGGTGATGCGTGTAAAATTTTGAAATGGAAGTTGATATTTGAAAGAGATCTATCATATTAGTGGTACTGATTTGAATGATTCGTTTTTTAATAAATAACTATAGCATTTAAAATGCAAAAACACGAATCCACTATTGAATATTTAAAGATCTAAGAAAACTTACATAGCAATAAATTTTGAATATTATTCGTATTTATCTCACGTTAAAGATTTAATTTACTTTCGAGACGAGTCATTTGAATTTGATGATAGAGGTGCAGATCATTATCTTTGTTTGAGTTTTTGATTTTTAATTTATAAAAATTTTTAAGGTAATGTTTGACTCATGCATTAAAAACGTGTTACATCTTATATAAAACTATTTGTTTCATTACATAATTTTATGAAGCTTATTGAAGTAGTTCTCGGAAATTATATGTGAAGCTGATATTGCTTTAAGACTTCAATCTATGGATACGAAATCGTGTATTAAATAAATTGACTAGTTATTTACCTATTTAATATAAACACAAAAATGCGTATGTGTCAGTCAGTGTCATAGGAAAATCAGCCATCGTGGTTTTCTAAATAGCAGACATTCTTTATTTTTGCAATATTTTTCTTTTAATACTGTAACAATAATTTACAGGCTTTTATTGAATTTTGTAAGTAAATTACCTCGTTTGTTTTTATCAATGAATGGGAAGATTTTGTAGTGTTTCTGCTCCTTATTAATAGTTCTTTTAAAATGGTTATAAATCATCAAATATTCATGTTTGTTCACTCTTTTCATCAGTTAACACCAGAACAATATTTTACTATAAATTTAGAAGATTCTAATAAATATGAATATATCTATTACAAATTACGATTGTGATACAATTTATTTATTTTAAAACAAAACTGTATCGCACGTCTAATTTATAATTCAAGGGAGTAATAAAATCTTAGTTGAGAAAATTCTATTTATGTAAAAATAATGTATTTTTAATATTGTATTGATGACGCTTAAAGATAAATTTTTATGGTAAAAAATTAGATACATTAGCAAATAACTACATTTGATGAAAACATTTGTATCAAAAATCAATAAAACCATGTATTTCATGTTTGTCAAATCTGTTTTTAGTTTCAAATTGCCCCTCTTAAGTCTAAAATTAACTTAATTTTATGTCTGTGTGTTTTTCACCCATGATTAATATATTAATCAAAGACTGTTTTCGCCTTAAAATTACAGTTTTATTGCTATCTTGGTTAAAAAGGAATTTATATTTAGATTTATTTTTCCATGCTTCTACACTTGTAGCCATTGATGGTAAATTTTAAATATTATTTCACTTCCCACGTAATAGAATATCAATTTAAAACCGATTTAATAAAATATCGCTTTAATATTATGTAAAATTGGAAACAGCAAATATAATAGATTTAAATATGTATTAAGGTAACGATTAATCTGTAAGTAACTTAAAATAGCATTTTAGTTTAGTTTCAAAATGATGATTACGACTCGCGAAATTAATTTAAAATTACACAATTAATGCAAATTTGAATTTCCGATAAAGTGGTTTATGCCACGTTGTAATATTCGCCTCCGAAACTCTTTTCGTTTTAAGAAAATAAGTATTTGTTACTTTTCCTCTCTTTAAAATTGACATCTATGCGTTAGCTGTGGAAGAATAGAAAAATATTTGTCAATCTATTATTTTCTTCTACATTTGATTATCTATTTTTTTTAAAAGAAAACTTGGTGGTTATTTGAGTTTTAACATTTCATTAACTTTCCCCGCTTTGGACAATGTTTTCTTATGCTTCCCAACATGCACCTCGTCAATAATGATTTGAGATCTAATGATCTTCAATATTTAATAACTTCATAACTATTTCAAGTAATATATATATCAGTCGATTTATTTTAGCAAATCGATACAAGGAACTTCATTTTTTGATGCAGAACGTCATTCTAAAAAGATAGTTAGTTACGCTACACCGCAATGTATATACATTTATGTCAATCAAACTTCAGATATTCAAATTTAAACAAAAACTTTAGTGATAAGGGATTTTTTACCATTTTATTTTATTATCTAACGTACGTTCTGCTTCTTTTACATCATAACAATTTAATATTTCTCTTTTTAGTTGGTAACTTGATTGGAACATGTATTATTACATTTTTATGTATTAAGCAGCAGAATTTAATATTATCACATTCAAATTGGAGCTTTAGCCAATTATATATTTTATAATTTTTTTGATTACTTCAGTATGTCGTATTGGGAAATTGTTAATATTCTGAATCTTTTTGATACCATTAATTTAACATTAGCAATTTCAGTTTATAAATTTGCTTGATCTAGGTACAATTTTCTACTGATAATATCTAGGGAAGCATGCGGTAAAATAGGTATATATATATATATATATATATATATATATATATATATATATATAAAATGAGTGTTCTTGTGTAACAAAAGGTGAGACTTTTAAAAACTTCTTTATACAATGTACTTGGATGTAGAAAGTTATAGAACATGCTGATGTTGAAATTTTTTTTATATCTTTAAATATTTGCTTTACACTCTACTTATATAAAAAGCATCAGCTCGGAAAATGAGGTCAGTGGCATGATCTCTGAAAAAAAGAATCAGAGACGACATAAAATATTAAAGGCTATTTTAGTCAATTTATCCTGCCGTCCACCGATTTCCAAGCGATCGATTCGTCAACCCTTGGTCCGATGCCTCATTCAATTCTCTTTTCACTCTGTCTTCCGCTCATTCCATGTGTACGACCTCGGTCTACTTACCAGATCGATCATCGCTTATGAAGAAGTAACATCTGCTTTCGATTTTATATTTTTCAACTGATCTGTGTTGTTAAATTGTTTTCAAATCTATCATTAATTGTTTTTTTTTTATCTATAAATTGAACAAAATGCTGTATTTAAGAATATCTTATCAAATTTATTGAAAAATATTCAAAGGGACACCTAACGTTACCAATAATGAAGAAATATAGGTCATTCCAATCTTAGAACATAAGTGCAATAATTGAAATTTTACCCTGTCCTTAATTTAGTATTTTTGATATCCTGATATTACATATGAAATTAGATTTTTTTTTTAATTTAAAAGGTACGTTATTGATTACTTTCGATTCTCTAAAGTATTAACTCTCATACTGTTAACAATATTACTACCAAGATACGTATGAAGACTCCTTTTCTACAAAAATTATGTTAAAAAATATAATATAGTTTTAAAATTCTTTTTTTGAACATGTTTACTAATATTAGATAGGCAAAGTTTATCTTTTAATTTTTCCTGTGCCTAGTGCCTTCAAACAAATTATAAACTAATCTAGTGTTTTAAAATCCTGAGATAACCCAATCAAAGCAACCCTTCTCGTTTAAATCTGCAAAGAAGAAAATTAACTCTAGAGTGAACACCTGGATGACCTGCGAAAAGAGACAACTGGCAAGAGGTGGTTAAGTGTGGCCAACAATGGACCAATCAACCCCAAACCTCCCTCGAGCCGTAATGGTTGCCTTAACTTTCGCCTAAACACAGGACACGACTACCTTCCATTTCATTTACACAGAATAAAAGTCGTTGCCTGTGGACATGAAGAGATGAATGGCAAACATCTAAAGCCCTGTCCAGCTCTTTACCACTCCACACTGGATGAGACTAGGGAGCTTAAGAGGGCTCTTCTTTACTGGTCAGCTCCACCTCATGGCTGATCAGCCAAGGATTGGCGTTGTATAGTAGTAGTAGTGTTCTAAAATCAAAACAAACATAATATTCTTCTCAAATTATCATATAAAGTTTCCTTAATTTAGAAATTTCAAACATGGATTAACTATTTCTTAATTTTGTCTAGTTAGTGTGTTTCTCTCTCTCTCTCATCTGATAAACGACTGACTCTTGTTTCACTCTCTTGGTTTAGAGTTTTCGAAATGTAATGCTATTAGAAAATATTATCACTTTCATAGAGGTTTCCGAGACTACGAGTTTAATCTTTGTCATATTGATAGTAGTATCAGATTTTAGAAGAATCGTACTATTTAAATTATTCATAAATAAGTATTCAGTTTTTTTAATTCCTGTATTTCTAAAAGAAATGTCCATAATTCACTGTTAATCACCGTAAATGGTACATTCTGAAGAAGACAAGCAAATAACAGGAAATTTACAACACAAATTACCGTTGAAATATGCAAATGATTAGAATTTTAGCGCAGACGCACATCACACGGGTCTGTGGTGCCACTATTTAAGGCTTGGAGATTTCGAAGATTTCATGTTCAGAAATTGTATTTTCCTTGTGGTTATTTTAAAAGAAATAATCAATAATGCCTTGTATAAGACAGCTATCATTTTTGATCCATTATCAGAACTCGACAGAGGAAGGTTTGAGCAACAGTCGTATTAGACGAAACCCAACAACTACACTACTGGCCATTAAAATTGCTACACCAGGAAGAAACGCAAATAACACCAGGAAGAAATGATATTTATTGGACAAATATATTATACTAGAAATAACAAGTGATTAAATTTTCAAAATATTTGACTGGATAGATCCTCAGAAATCAGTACCCAGAACAACCACCTCTATCAGTAATAACAGCAGTTATACGCCTGGGCATTGAGTCAAACAGAGATTGGATTGCATGTACAGGTACAGATGCCCATGCAGCTTCAACACGATGCCACAGTTCCTCAACCATAGTGACTGGCGTTTGGTGACGAGCCAGTCGCTCGGCAACCATTGGCCAGATGTTTTCTATTGGTGAAAGATCTGGAGAACGTGCTGGCCAGGGCAACAGCCGAACATGTTCCGTATCAAGGAAGGTCCGTACAATACCGGCAACATGCGGTCGGGCATTATCCTGCTGAAGCGTAGGGTTTCGCAGTGCTCGAATAAAGGGTAGAGCCACGGGTCGTAACACACCAGAAATGTAACGTGCACTGTCCAAAGCACTGTCAATGTGAACAAGAGGTGACCGAGACGTGTATCCAATGGCACCCCAGCCTTCACGCCAGGTGATGGGCCAGTATGACGATGACGAATGCAGGCTGCCAGTGTGCATTCACCACGATGCCGCCAAACACAGATGCGACCATCATGATGCTGTACACAGAACCTGGATTGATCTGAAATGATGACGTCTCGCCGTTCGTGCGCCCAGGTTCGTCGTTGATCACACCATTGAAGGCGCTCTTGTCTATGACGCAGCGTCAAGGGAAGCCGCAGCCATGGTCTCCGAGCTGAGAGTCCATGTTGCTGCAAACTTCGTCGAACTGTTCGTGCAGACACTTGTCTCCTTCTTACACGAGGCATCACAACAACTTTTCACCAGGCAACAACGTTCAAATGCAATTTAAGTACGAGGAACCGGCTGAACAATTTCCTCATTTAAACACAATGTAGGTGTCGCTACTGGCGCCTGCTTTGTCTGAATGCGCTGAAAAGCTAATCATTTGCATATCACAGCACCTTCTTCTTTTGTATAAATTTCACGTCTGTAGCATGTTACCTTCTTGGTGTAACAATTTTTATGGCCAGTAGTGTATTTAGTTTCCCTATGTACCAGAATTCATAAATATTGATTTATACGGCTTCTGCAGTATTGTAGCTATTATGAAAAACTCGGAGTCATTCATAAGGAAATTCTAACAATTTTTATATAAAATAAACCTTAAAAACACCCAGATTTTAGTCTTTTTTTAATTCTGTAATGTTAAATTCAACTTTTTTATCAAAATTCAAAATATGATGCATTCAATTTTTTATAGCCACAATGATGTAGACAATATTTTAAATAATATCTTAAGAGAGTTACATATCTCTTAAATTATTTATTTTAAAACTACATTTAATAAATTATAATTAACATTGTTTCTTATATGACTGGTACATTTTTACATTAAAAATCATTCTTCAATGTTACATTATACTTATTTTTGTCCATTTTCTTAAGTATGCTAATAAGTCCAAAAGTATAAAGGACACTGACAGTATCTAGGTGGATTTTTAAGGTATCTTCTGTATTTTTAAATTGTAAAATTTATTTAAATCATTTTTAAATAAAATACTTGAAAGTTCTATAATGTGATTGTATTTAATACTTCAAGACTCCTAATAAATAAAACACATTTCTGTGTGTTCGGTACATAGACTCCCAATGATAAAGAATAGAAAATAGCATTATTTGCACATTATATATACTCTTTTACTATTCAGAAAATAACACTAGTACTCAAAATTTGTTTTATTCTTGCAAACTATAATTTTACAATTAGTATACTTTTTTATTCAAATGATTATTAGAAGATTAATGCATGTGTGTGTTATTACTAATCTTAATACATATATTTAATTTTTAATAACATTTAATAAGTATTAAAATATAAGCAGAGATACATTAAAGATATATATCAGGTACAGAAAAATATGGTTGTCCAAAGTAATTAGAAAAGTTATGAGTTAAATGAAAAAATTTAAAACAGTTTTTAAATTATAATGTAGATTAAAAGTTAAAAAGAAAAGGGATGCAGGTGTTATAGAGATTCTTGTTATAAATCAATACTTGTGTGCTTTTCTGTAATTATAAAAAATACGCATTATTTCAATTTTACAAGTGATTCCCTATTTTAAAATAAAAATTAACAGGAAAATTATTATATTTAAATTGATTAATTAATCATTTAATTTAATTACTAATGAAATTTTGATTATTGCAATATTTATATTATATTATTATAGTTAATGCTTTATATATATATATATATATATATATATATATATATATATAAAATTGAGAGAATTTATTGACTTTAACATTTAGAATACTGAGTAGTGAAAATTACACCGTACTGATGAAATTAGTATTTAGTCTCAAAGAGGGATTCAAATTCATCCCATTGGTGTATTACAATAGGAAGAATTTAAATAACGTCTTTATTGACAT
>JAPDSC010090146.1:0-16728 GCA_026290005.1 Latrodectus geometricus | reverse complement strand
AGCATCTTTTGCAGAAGAATTTATTAATAAGATTAATCAGTTCAAATAGTTAAGAATTGCATGAAAAATTATTAAGAGTACATTTCACTTATTTATTTGCACACAAATCAAGATTTAAAATTTCGAAATTTTATATTTTTTCTGAGTTTTTGAAGCTCACAAAACTCAAGCTCCATAGCTCACAAAGCACAAAGAGAAACTTTAAATTTGTGATTAACTATTAAAAACTTAATATCAATTAAAGACGTAAATTTTTTTAAGAACTCTTAGACTTAGAGATAAACTTAAGCTAGAGTAAAAATAAAGTTTTAAAAAAATTCATACAAATTTAAATCAGCTTATGATGTTATGTAACAAACATAGGAATTCATATCAAATAATAAATAAATTCATAAAGCAAGAAAAAAGTAAAATATAACAACAATGACATTTTGCAAGCAAATAATTTTTAAAACAATTTAATTAACAAACTCAAAGTGTTTGGAGACACAAAGAAAGGAATTACAAAAAATATTTTCTTGTATTCCTTTTTCAAATTAAAAAGAAATTTTTAAATGCCCTCTAAGAAATTTTTCATAAAGCATTTAAATGAAAAATTACTTAATATTCTTATTTCAATCAGTGATCATCAGTGAGATTTACTTATTATCTAAAACATTTGCTGAAAAATTCTAGTCACATCCTGTCTCAATGCTTTAAAAAAGTAATATAATATTTTCAAAACTTAACATTCAATAATGACTTGAATTAAAAAAAAAATGTCTGTAATGATTTTGGCCACATAAAGTTTACACTTAATGAGTTTGAGTTATGAGTTTAAATCACTCTCATTAAGTTATGAGTTTAAATCACTCATTAAGTGTAATCTTTATGTGGCAAGAGAAAATCATTTCAAATTAATGGAAAGAGAAAATCATTTCAAAATATAAATCAAAATATGAAAAATCATGTGAATAATCTACTGCTATAATAAAGATTAATTTAGAGTTATACATTAATGAAAAATGTTTAATTAATATTTCACACTGAATGACGGAAAAATTTCAGAAATTTCCAATTTTTTTAATAATTATGATGCATTTATATTGCAAATAAAATAAGTAGTGATTATACATTATGCAGGAAAAATTTTCCAAAATAAATTATTAAAGAATATTTATTTATAGATTTTTATATCAGTTTTTCTAAACAGAATATGGAATAAAAATCATAATTATACTCCAAACAATAGAAATATTTTGAAAATTTTTATTTTGCAATATTTATAAATTGTGTGTCTAAATTATGATGGTGATTCAAGCACAATGTAAGTACCAAATTTTGCATTGGTACAAATGACTGATACAAATTTAAATAGTCATGCTAGTTCTAAATTAATCAATTTACAGCTTCAGTAAAATTGAATCAATTGTTTAAAAATAAATATAATTTTTCTAAATTTTAATCCTTTAAAAACAATTTTTTTTCTATAATTAAAACTCATGAAAATCATAATTTTACACATTATGAAATTTTATATTGTTTTTATTTGAAAAATGATAATTCTAATTTAAAACACAATAATTAATGTAAAATCTTCAATTTTTCATTTTGTATTACAAATGTTAGTTTTTAAATGAAACTCCCAAATTAGAATCATAGAACAACTCATAATTCCTTTCAAGTACATCAGATTGGAAAATAAAGTTTATATTTTATTAAAAAATTAAATAATTTAACAGGAATTAAAATGGATGCAAATGGATTGCAATTCCAGTATTCATGATTACTTGCACTTTTAAAAGAATAAAATTAAATATTAATCAATCTTTATTAAAGAATATAAACTCATGGTTAAATAAAAAAAAATTGGTAAAATTGGTAAAGCACTGGACTGCTGACCAATCAGTTCGATACCAGCTGGTGCATTCTGATTTTTTTTTTTTTTTTTTGTATGTCTTTCTCAAAATTTCAAAAAAACTTTTGTTTAATTTTCTTAATTTTTCCATTTTCTAGAAAATTTTAATGTTGTATACAAGAGCCTTCCTTCAGATTAAGGGCAGTTGTGTAGGATTTGCTTCTATTTGCATTGTGTACTAGTACACTGATTTTTTTTATTTTTATTTATTATATTATTATTATTTTTTTTTAGTTTTTGACTTTGGGAAACAGTTGAGAAAGCTATATGTTTTCAAACTGACAACAGTATAAATTAATGATTTTATTACATAGTTGTAAGGCCTAACAATTATATCAAAACAACATTTTATGGACAAACGATACAAGTTGTCAGCTATATATTTGTATTAAATTTTAGACTAATTATTTAAAAATTGAAAATAATTTACTAGTAACAAATATTAGCACATATTAAGTCTAAATACTAAAAATGAGAAGAAATAAAATTATTTTATTTATAACATGTTTTAGTGCCTTGTTTCCAGACTAAAAAAACTTTTACCTTTTTAATATATTTTTTAAATTAATTTTAAAATATATAAAATTAATTAAAAATAATTATGAACTAAAATAATTTAAATATGCAATTTTATTTTGATATTTCATCTATTTATGAAATTCCAAATTATTGTAAATTAACTGCATAAAAATTGAAAAATATTATTATAATAACAAGTTTTATTACAGTAAAAAATTAAATTTATAATTCATTTACAAACAAGAACATAATCATTTTTAATCTCAGTATAAAAATATTTAATAACACAATATCTTATCATAAAATTTAAATATAATTACGAACTAGTGTGGGAAAACTAAAAATTTTTCAATATAATACTGAAAAAAAATGTGCATAAATGCATATATTAATAATATACATATATTAATAATATATATATATATATATATATATATATATATATATATAATATGCATGGTATAGTCTAACTGCATAAAATCTAACAAGAATAGTGTCTGTATAAAATTGGAAATTCCTTAAAACAATATCAAAGAGTAGTAGAAATATATAATAGAATTTTTTACAGAACCGAAAATTTTAAAATTCAAAAATCAAGATTTCAAAATGATTTAATGAAAACAAATTCTTTTTGACATTAAACATGTTAAGAAAACAGGAAAAAACACATTTTTTAATATTTTACCTTCATACATTATACAATTAATATAAATATTTTAAAAAAGAAATATAAACTGTAAAACTTGCCTAATACATTTTTATTTCACAAATTATAAGTAGTTAAAAACTATACAACTAGAAATATACTACGTTTGAATGAATAAAAAAATAAAGATTTCAGATGAAAAATTATTTCATTTCAAAAGATTACAAATTATGATACATAAAACAGAAATTTCAAAATCCTATATGGAGCCAAATAAGTTTCATTATAATTGTCTGGTACAAATTCCGCCATAAATGAATAATTAATAAATTAATCCACAGACAACTCTACTGAGCTAAAAATGGCAACTTAATAAATCTCAAATATATTCTATTGTAACATGTGGTAATCTAGAAGACCATATAAAAGATTTTAACTCAGTGAGGGTTAAGTACACACAATTCTACTATCTTTGTTACTCTAGCATTGCTGTTAACTAATTTTTTCCATGCTGGTCAGTTAATTTTTTCTCCCATTTTCCTTGAATGATTGTAATATAATTAGTTTCAACCTAAGAAGAATAAAGTTAAGCAATTATAATTAATTTTTTTTTATACATATCAGATGACTAAATCCTTATTCAAAATGGCAATTACTATTTTATACAAAAATTGAGTACATTTAGTAATATATTATCATGTTAATGAGAATTAGCAGTTAAAGAGATAATGATTTAAGACTGAGAAGTGTTATGTATTTACATATTATTAAAAGGCACACTCAGATTTAATTGACATAATATATCATTAATTATATTCTCAGATACTTATGAGTGCATTTTAAAACACAACTACTAACAATAATTTAAATTTACTGTGTGCAAAATAATAATCTTAATTATTTTCCACTAAAGAGGAGCTAAAATCTTTGCATTAAGATTTTAACAAGTCATAAATAAAAATCTTTAGTAGAATGGCACGGATACAATTGAGCTTGTTGGTGCTGGTTACAGTGAAAAAATGACTGATAATATACCAAACCAAAAAGAAACCAATATTTTTATGGTTTATTTCTGTTCCGAAATCCAGATACAGACTACTATATATGCTATTATATAAAAATACCATTTATTTATACACATAAAAGTGGTAATTTTCAATAAAAGAAATTTGTATTAAACTTTATAGAATATCTGAGATACAAATAGAATATTTAATATAAAAATAATTGGGAACGTATTAAATACATAAATTAAAAAAGCAATAAATTCGAAAAAATAAAGTAAATATTTTCTTCTGCTTTTTTTTTATTTTAAAATTTTTGAAAGGCATATTTAATAGCTATATAGGAAATACAAGATTAATTAAATAATTTTAATATGATGATCTACAGTTCAAATTAAATTTTTATTAATTAAGAGTTTTTACTGAATGCCCTCAATAAATTTCTGAAAAATTTTGATTGAGATAAAAATTTTCTGCCAAAAATTTTGTCAATTTGGGCATGCATTATAAGCAAGTTGTTCCATCATTTATGTGAAGCAATGTCAAGTATAGTAGCTCAGCTCTGCTGTCAACTTTGTATTTTGATCACAGCTTAAAATTTTGAGGAACTTCATAGTAATAGCACTCGTTCTAGTTATTAATTAAAACAGTACTGGGTTTTTTTCCTCAAAAGTATGCCTGTATTTATTCATCAGTTACGAAAAATATATGTAAAAATAAGGTTTCATAAGTTTTTGTTTTATATTTAAAAGAAAAAACAAAATCTTCACAAAAATACAAAATTTTAATAAATTAAAATACAAATAGAAAATCTTTATAAATTAAAATATATCAAAATTAGATTACTTAAAATGCAAAATAATATACTCTGAAATATTTCCTCAGCCTTATAAAAAAAATCATTTGCAATATTTGACTTCCTGACTCTATAAGAAATTACATAATTTTTTCTCTTCATACCACTAAAGTAAAATTTTAATTCATCTTATGTTGATTTCATTTTACTATCCACTAAATGACCTTACAAACATTTGGTAGAAAATAAAATGAAAATTGCATGAATTATAAATAATTTCTCTCTGTGAATGATCAATATATTTTCATTATTATTTATCAGTTTTAAGATTTCATATATTTCTGAATTAAGAATTTTCAGATCTGATCTTTATTACAATTTTTATACTAAAAATTAAAAGCTTATTCTAATTAAAATTCATAATTTCTAGCATAAAAATTTCTTCTTTTTGAGATATTATAAGTAATATTTATATATATTAAGATTGATTTTTAAGTGATAAAAAGGGGACAGGTAAATTTTGAATGAAAATCACAAAAACTTTTGAAAATGGAGTCATCTAATGAGCATTGTAAAATTACATTTTGATGTAAAATGAAAAAATATATATTAAGTAATTTTTCTCATGTTTGTCAACAAGAAAATTTGAGATTTTCCTGATAATTTTTAAGTATTGCCAAATTTTATAAAATAATCAAACTGCAGTAAAAGGGAAAAAACATCTTAAGGAGGAATTTTTAATATTTATGAATTAATGCATGAATACTGAAAAATGCTTATGATAATAAATGGCAATACCTTCAATAACATTTTATTATATTTAACAAAATTAAAATTTATAGACACATAACTCAAAAATGATTTTTAAAAAAAAAAATATATACATAAAGTGATTTTAAATATTATTTATATTGTTAAATTGGAATATTACTAAAAAATGAAAAATACTGTTATTTAAAGATATATCTTTAAGGTTTATGCAATGATTTTATTAAAAAACAAAGCATACAAACTTTAATTGTCTTTTGAACAGCTGGACCAATGATTCTAATAACTCGTCTTGTTCCTGCAGCTGCAAGCAGAGGATGTTCACTGACATCATCATAAGACCAAGAACAAGTGTAGAAGTTTTCATCAGTCTTTAATTCAGTTAATTTTAATTTACATCAATAGTTTTTACATCAATAGTTACATCAATAGTTTTACATCAATAGTTTATAGAATAATTTCAATGAAATAATTTATATAAAATAATTTTTATAATAAATGAAAATATTATTAAATATAATAAATAAATAAAATATAATATATAATAAAAATATTATATATTTTAAAATCAAATAAATAAAATTTTTAAAATTTAGTAAAAATAATTTTTATAAAATAAAGTTCACAATTATAATAACTATTTTAATGCACACTTCTACCAAAAAATAAACTGTATCAAATATCTGTCATGCAATAATTTCCCAAATAACCAATTATTTATAAACCATTGCAGCAAATAAGACATATATATACACATTTGTTGCATTTATAATTTTAAAAGAGATGTGACTTTTGAGAAATGATAAGCACAAAATTTGGCTGCATCCTTTATTAAAAGGTATTTCAAAATGACCATAATGATCAATAAATTAAGAACAAAACAACTGTCGTTGAAATCAGATGAAGAAATTGTAAGATAATTCAGTACAAGTATATTGCAGCAAAACAGGAATTGCTTTAATGTCATATTTATTCTTTCTTATGCAAATGTCTATGATTTTTTTTTTCAATTTGTATGTGTTAGGAAAAATTATCCTTAACTGAGAGAAAAATTTACAGAACAAAAATAAATTTCTGAATTTTGAAATTTAAAAAATATTAAAAATTATATATACACAATATTGCCCATCACAGCAAAAATCATAAATTTTGTTAGAATAAAAAACCTGATATTTTCAGATAGAATATTTTAAATAAAATTAATTTGAAAGAGAAATATCCTGAAATTTAATAATAAAGTGTTTAGTGCCAATGATTAAATTGTAATTATAAAATGTTATTATAAAAAGCAAAATTTATCACATAAACTGGCATAGTTAATATAATCCTTCAGAATAGACTTAAAATAAGACTACTAATACATTCAAAATTTTTAACAGAATAAAACATACAGTTTCCTGGAGACTTTAATAAATATATTTAAATCCTTTTCACCCATCTTTTTTTTAATTTTTTTCACTCTTTCCCACATTATTAACAAATAAGGAAATATAGCTTAATGAATTTTATAAACTAAACCTAAAAGTGACTAAAAGGAAAAATTAAATTTATCACAATAAAGCAATAAGCATGTGGGTGAAATGGCTGATAAGATATTAAAAAATACTGAAAAGTTATTTCACAAATTATTATTTTCCACTCAATTCAATTTAAGTATTTATCTTTATCTGTAATTTGTATAAAAATAAATTACAATTTTCTTATTTTATAATATTATTACAAATAACAACTATAGTGTATGCAACTAAAAGAAATATATGAAACTATTACAACAAATTCATAGTAATTTAATATTTAATTTTGGCAAAATAAACTTAATTAAATCCAAAATAAAATTTGCGGAAAAAATTTCTAAAAAATAAAAATATATAAGTATGTTAACTTTAAAATTTGTCATTTTCAAGTTAAATTTTAAAACAAAAATTTCATAGTTTTCTTTTTATTAAATTCTAATAAATTTTTCCAATTTGTTAGATTTAAAAAGTCATTGGAAAGTCTCGATAAAAAATTTCTACAAAAACTAACAGGTATAGATTTAAGGTACTGTAAAGGTAATTTAGTGATTCTATTAATAATATTTGGCAACATATTTACAATATTATTAAATAAGTAGTTAAGTTGTTTATATTTACTACTATAAAAACATCTGAGACAAATTAGTTTTTATTAGGAATATGAAAAAAATATTAATATATAAATTACCTTTAATTTTAACAATTTACATAGAAAATACAAAAATTACTTAATCTAATATTAATAAAAATTTCTTATTTTTATCATTTTATAGTTTTATTTTAAAATTTCTTATTATTAAGAAATTTTAAAAATTAATTTCTTATAAAATTTCTTATTTTTATCATATTCTATTTAGTCAAACGGAATTATTAAAAAATTTAAATCTATGGGCAATATTTAATATTTTAGAATTATTAAAACATTTTCCATAGATTATCAAATCTAAATAAGTATTAATAAAAATGTTAACAAAAATTTTGAAATTTAGTGAAAAATTTAAGTTTGCATCACTTACTACCTTTGCAAACAAAAAATTTAATTTGGAATAAAACATTTATTTGGCAATCATACCAATATTCAATTTTTCAATACTAATATGAGTATAATATTTATTTGCTCCTAAAATTTTAGCTAAATATTTTCAACAATATTAGATATAGAATTTGCATGAAATCTTAATAGAAGCTGTTTATTGATTTACCATCACTAATATGTAAAATATAAGATAATTAAAAGAATACACAGAAAAGTTTTTCAGAAAAAATTATAACAAAAGCAACAATTAAAAATATAAAGATATAATTGTATTAATAAATAAAAAAAAATGATGATCAGAAATGACAGAGAACAAACTAATTCTATTTCATTTTTTACCATTACACAAAAATAATCATTTTTCACACAAAAAAAATATTTAAAATCACTGATATGTGTTAAAATATAACTAAATTAAATTCCAAGAATGTTTAAAAAATATAAAAGACTAAAAAACAGACAACTAGTTATATTTTTTCATAAATGATACCTTTATTCTCACAAATAAAAAATGCATCAAGTTATTAATACCCATCTCTAAGATAGATTTCTGAACTTTTTAATTATTGATGTCAAGAACTTCAATTACTAATATATTTTATTTATTTACTTAAATAATTAAACTAATATGATAAATTGTTTTTTTGACATTATGAACATTAACATTTCAGATACATTTTTATAGAGGATGGATAAGAACTTGCAACAAAATAATTTAATACAGCCTTTTTCCTTTAAAAATACACAAATTTTATTTATATTTCAGGTATTAAATTAAAGTGTATAGCTGTGAATTGGGTTGAATGATTCGTCTGACAATTGCAATTTTTTGAAAGCTAATTAGAATAAGACTTCCTGTTTAAAATAGATACTGCATCTTTATAAATTAGAGATGGGCAAAACTGCTTATTTTGGGGATAGGATTGAAACTGCTCATTCTCCCAATGGAATTAGTTCTTTTCCATCACTCACTAATTCACTTCTCAGTGACAAATTAAAAATATTTCTTAAAAACTAAATTTTATTTTTAACTAAAAATTAAATTACAAATAAATATAAAAACATCTGAGACAAATTAGTTTTTATTAGAAGTATGAAAAAAATATTAATATATAAATTACCTTTAATTTTAAAAATTTACATAGAAAATACAAAAAATTATTTAATCTAATAATAAAAATTTCTTATTTTTATCATTTTATAGTCATATATTATTCTAAATTTTAATTTAATAATGTTTAACTTAATTTTTACCAAAAGAAAATCCATTTCTTATTTTAGTGCATATTTGTCCTGCTTATTAAATTCAAACTGATTCAGTTGATAATTTAAACTGATGAAGCAGGGATGTGTAATATTTTAAAAATCAAATTATATAGTGTAGGATAAATATTTTCCTTGATTCTCACCATATTAGAATTCTTTTGTTTCTTTGTGAATAAAGCTCTTGTAAATATTTATTTAATTTAATACATGAAGCTGATTGGGAATCTGGTATTTCTTGGAGTTTGATAATAGTTTCATAAAATTCCTGTCAAATTATAATATTAGAAAATCCAGGTATAGAAAGATGTAAGTAGAAACTACTCATTACCTTTAGTTCTGAATTTAATGCTCTTAGTTGTTTCACTATACCATTGCAGCATTCCTTAAATGCCCATCATCTGAAAACTATCTTTTTGAATGGGACATCTTAATAAGGATGCTTGCATGATAAGTGCATTGGTGGAAATTCATTCAAACTGCTTTGACATTTTATCCCTAATTTCTTACTTTTGCTATTAACACTTTTGATAAAGCTGGAATCAAAAGAGGAAGTCAAAAGGTATAAGAAATAGGTTAGGAAGGCAAGTTGACGACTGAACTAGAACTATTAAAATTAAAGAGCAATATAGCCAAAATTGGAACTGAACATGAAGAATGAAATGAACAGAAATAATTGGGTGAGCAGGCAGAATGTGAATTGTCAAAGGTAACATTTAGAATCACCAGTTAACATAGCAAAGGTGGAAGAATAGCCTAGCAAATTCCAAAGAATATCCGCTTTTTAGTTGTTCTCAAGAAGATTAGGTTCGAAAGAACTAGTTTGTAAAGGTATTACCTATCTCTAATACAAACACCCAAGACTGAGGTAGGAATCAAACCCATGGTCTGTTAAGCCAGAAGAATTATCATTCCACTGCCAATTCAGTAGGATACAGCTATGATGCACATGCACTTCTAAAATACTTTGCTAGGTTTGCATGAATCAAAAATTTAAAAAAAAAAAAAAATACTCTCATAAAATCAAAATTCTAAGTTATGGTTACAAACTTTAAAGCCAGACAAATTTAAGGATACATCAGGATCAGCATATGCTTTAAATTATTTTCCACACATTCATAAATAGTAACCTAGAAATGCAAAACATTTATATAAAATAGCAAATTAATAAAAAAATAAAATTGATGTAAAACAAATGAAAAAGTATGTTATTAAAATGCCAAATTTCTTTTATGTGGCATTTCGAATACTTAAATTGAAATTGATTATATTTTGCATTTAAATTTTGAATTTTGATGAAGAATATAGACATATGTAAAAATATTTTAATTATACTTTACTTAAAACAGATAAAAGAAAATTCAAAAACACAACTATGGTTATTGAAAACAAAATTATTCAATAATTTTTTTTAATATTTTTGACTTTAACTAAATTTATTTTCATTTTTCTAAATATTATTTAAAAAAGTTATATAGTTTCATTGAAAATGGGGGGAAAAAATCAAACATATTTTTGAAATGCAGGTTATAGTCACCTAAAATGCCAAAAAACAGACTTTTTTTTTGAATTTCATGTTAAATTTTTACAAATATTTTAGAAAAAAAAATAATAAATGAAGAAATTTATGTATGTTTATTATATACTGCAATCAATATTAAATTTCTGAACTACAAAAAAACCTAACTTGAACTAATTTCTTTTGTCAAGAAAGATTTACATAATAAATAAAAAATAATGTTTTTCACAATTACACAATATTCTTAATTATATTACCATTTTCAGTTTTTCTCCTTTTTACACTTTTTTTTAATTCCCTAATTAATATTCAGAAAAAGTTTTTATTATATTGGAAAAATAACTACAATAACTTTTTATGATCCATTTTGAAAAAAGAACAAATAGTTTTAAGATTGTAATAGTTACATTTTCTCCCATTTAATAAGCATTTTATAAGGAGATAGAAATTAAGTATAAAGTTCCACAATTGAATCCTATATATAATAATATTTTTGAAATATTGCAATTATTCATAGCTCAATATTATATATCTTCATATTTTAAATAATTTTATGCTTTCATATAAACATTTACTATAGAAAATATTATAAGCAATAATAATAGTAATGGAAAATTTTCTTATTCATAATTAAATGATTTAATTAAAAAGCAATAATATTTCTATGCATTTTTTTCTTGAGCAAATTTATAATTAAATGGTTATATTGTGAGTGCACATCTTAACAAATGAGACCATTACAAGGAATTTAATTCAAATACCGATTTCTGGTTAGCCTTCATGTATATTAATTTTTTAAAGAAATATTTTTCATTTACAGTAAATAAGACACCTACACATTTTCTTGATGTAGCCTTTCACTCCTATGGAAAATATCTTACTTACATATAAAAAGGCATGCTTATATTTATGACAATAAGTTAGTTAAAGTATCTATGATAGTATTTGTAGTATTTATGTACATAACAAATAGCAATAATATATAAAATTAAGGAATCCAATCATTCATTTTTTATATTTAGAGATAACGGAAATAAATTTTATACATTATTCCAAATGTTCTAAAAAGTTTTTTCACAATTCTCTTTTATGAAATTTTTGATTATATTTTATCCCCTAAATTCCAAGTAATTATTTTTCTAATACTTTAGGTCAACTGCATTTAAACAAGTTATGGCTTAAAATTTAAGAAAATTTGGACTTCTCAAGCACAAAATTCACAACAGAACATATTACCAATGAAAATAAAGTAATGGAATACATCTCAACACATTAAAATAAAAATTGGGAAAAATATCACATCTAAAAAACTTCATATGAAAAAAATAGATTTTTAAGGAAAATAAAAATATACTATTTGATTACAAAAATTAAATTAAGATGTCTGGACAGTTAATAATAGATCAATAAGAGCTCTGAAAAAAATTAGAGAAACATTAAAAACAAAAAACAACATTAATCATGAGATGAGTAGTAATTGTGAACAGTGTTTGAAATTCAATTTATGCAACATTTTTATCTCAACAAGTCAAGTTAATAATCTTGATGATAATGACCATACAAAAGATTTATTGCATCACACCAAGATTGGTACAATATTTATTTTCTTGTATATTTATTTATTTACACTGTTATAACTCATTTATTTTCACGCTGCTAATACATAATTTTATTGAAAAATATAATTTATGAGTACGGCTGGTTAGTTATTTCTGTAAATCTTTATCAGAAAGAAAATGATTAAAATGTGTTATAAAAGACTGTTCAAATAACAAAAAACAATATTTTTTAAATAATTTTACAGAAGAAGTAGGTCTAAGGTTTGGTAGGTTTGTAGCCACTGGGCCATTTACCTTGATTTTATAGTGAAATTGATTGGAGCCTAAAATTAATCTGCATAACAAATAGACAGTTCTAGCACACACAAATAAATTTTATGCAATAATTTTAACTCAAGGAATAGTAAGTACTCCCAAGGGATTGTACAATACATGGCAATGAATATTTGTAATAAAAAAAAATAATAAATAAATAAATAAATAAATAAAAAAAAAAAATAGAAAAATTCAACTTCTTGATTTACATATTTAAATGAAAAGAATAATTTACAGAAACAAAATATTTGTACAAATACAATTATTTACATACAAACATTAAGGAAACAAAATTCTTGATTAATACAGTTATACATGATAAAACAATCAAATTTATTTAATTGTTTGTTTGAGATCTTCTTAATAATAATAAAAAAAGACATATATATATACACACATATATAACAACTTTTTTTATATAAATATGTATAGAAGTTAAGAAGGAGAAATAACTATCTACAAAGTGTGTGATTAAGAAAAAGAATATGACAGTAGTAAAAGGAATGTAATAAGTGAGGGACAAAGTAAGTATAATTTTACAGAACTGAGATGTGTAATTTTCAAAAAATAGGCAATACTAATAAATACCTTCTTAAGATTGGATAAGCCATTATGTTTATATTCCCAATAGTAAAATGTGAACATATAACTGTTTCTAGCATATTTGGAAACATTATTTTTAAAAATTATGTTTGTTGTGAATAAGAAATGGACATTAGTAAGCATTTGATAAATAATTTTTCTTAATACATAACTTTTTCTTAATATACTAATAAATTAACTAAGCTGCACATATCAAAACAGACATTTCCTACTTCAAAATTTTTAATAATTTATATGAACCCTTTAATATTATTATAAAATTTAATTTTTAATTTTCTTAAAAATATAACTGGAAATAAATTTATTTTAATCTTTAAAATACTTATTTAATAAATTCAGCTTCTTTTAAAAAGTACTAATTAAAAGTGCAACAGATCATGTATTAAAATAATGCTGTGTTTTTCAAAATCTTGAATGATATTATTGAAAATACAAATCAACAGTTTGTTTATGAAAATGACAAGAAATTGAGTAATTGTATTGAAACTTAAGAAGAGATTGGAAACTTATTATAATAATAATAGAAATAAACTGCAGAGAAAAAATATTTTATTTAAAAATAAACTTACTCTATTACTTCTAACAGTAGCAAAGATATTTTACCCATCTTTAATATAAGGATTAAATTGAACCCCAAATAATGGCTGGCCATGATCTTCCTGTTTAAGAATTTTATATATACATTTAAAATTATAGCATTGATTCAATTTTATTAAGGACACAAAAGGACAATATTTACTAAAAATCAAAAAGTTTTGATTTCTTTTGCAAATTATCAAAGAATTTCACTGATAATAGTAATAAACATGCTATTCAGCATATTTTTCAAATTTAGTATTTTTTTAAAAAAATAATTCTTAGATATAAATAACATTATAAAACCTAAATCTTTATAAACTTTTTTAAATTTGAATAGTAGGTACAAGACTTATAATTGGATTAATAAATATTTAATTTAAAAAATATTATATATTTGTAGAAGTAATAGAAATAACTAAATATTTTTACCTTATGTACATACATATTTAAGTTCCTTTTTTTTGAAGGCATGACTGCAAGTAAATAATTTTGAAGTAAGTTTATTCAGAAACTTTCATACAATTAAAAATAGAAAGTTTTGTAAAAAAGTATGAGTTCTGTTAATGTGGATAAAAATGTAAATTAATAATGGATAGAAATTTAAATTAATAAAAAAAATTAACAATTCTTGTTAAAATTTTAGAAGATTTAACTTTTAAAATTATTATTAAAAATATTTATTATTAAAATTAAATATTAATAAATTATTATTAAAATTATTTAAAATTTTATTAAATAATAATTAAAATTATTTAAAATTTTATTTAATAAAATTTAAAAAAAACTCCACACTTATTAGAATTTTATTCTAGGTGATTAAGGGTGGTATTTGTAGTATCATTAACACATTCGCTGCCACTGACGCGCTGGCGCGTCAGCATAGCGCTACCTCCCATGCCGGTGACGCTCTGGGACGACAATCGAGTATGATAAGTAAACTGCTTTAGTTTAAGTTCGGATTTGGAGGTTGAACGATGAGGTTTTTGTGGCACGTTAGTGAAGCATTATTTTTTAATTATTATTAGAAAATAAAATTTCTTTTTTTCTGGCTTTACTATTAAAATATTAGGAACGTTTTTTATCATTAAAACACTTTTTTTAAATTCGGCTTCTGAGGATGGATATATAAATTTTGGTGGCAGCGAATGTGTTAAGGAGAAACAAATTAAATTTGCTTTAAACATGTAATATAAAACTAGTGACAAAATTTATAATAGAGAATTGGCATAGTGAGGTGATGTTAGTTAAAAATGTCTTTAAGATGAAGAGGTCATTAATGCACAATTTACTCAGTTTAATGAGGTCATTAAATAAGATAATGAAACAGTGTATTTTTTTTTTCCTGTCATATCCCAGAAAAAGTCAAAAATGAATCCACAGTGCATGATTTTTGGCAACAGTGATCAAAGGAAAATTTTACTTCAAGAAGACCAAGTAGTCACATGTAACTATTTACAGGGAAGACTTCCGTGTACAGCATATAGCTGAGCTGTACTGTATTGTCTAGCAGCAATTCAAGTTGCAATTGGCACCTAAATGGCAAAATGAACTACCACAAATCGATTGCTACTAAAATAGTTGCAAGGCAGATGCCCTGTAACATACATATTACTTACTTCAAACCACTGACATTTGTGAAATCAACAAATGTCAAACAAGAATTCAAAGGATAACAGAGTAGAAATCTACTAAATTTTCTGATGAAAGCAAATCCTTCTTTGGTGTTAATGACAGTTGTGTTGATTAAAAGGAGGCCAAGTGAGTCATGAATGTCTGCAACAACTCATGCCACCTGTATATGGGGCCTAAACATATTGTTCCCACACTTACGTAAATGTCAATGAAAAAATGTCCTATGACAACAAGAGCATTCTTGTAGTCATCTCACAAACTCTGACTGCAAATGTATACATTAGTTTTTACTTACTTTAATCTTATTATTTCAATAAGCTTCAAGAATTTGAAACATAATTTCAAATGTTCACAATAATAAAAATACTCAAGAATCTTAAATCTATATAAATTAAAGAAATTGAAATTAATACTCAAGACTCTTAAAAATGTGGTTAAATTACCTAAATATTTTAATGAATGATTATTCATACAATTTGATCAATTTTTCAAAATTATATCAACTGTATCACCTATTCAATTAAAAAACACCTATTCCATTCAACCAATTATGGTGGGACATTTATTATATTTTGCAGAAATGTTATTTGTCTTTGAAAAATTTAGGAAAGATATAATGTAAAGTTTCCTGTTTAAAATACATGCATAATTTTCTGTTTAAATACATTAATTAGTTCAGAGAAATCACTTATAAAGCAATTGTTTTATAAACCAAATTGTTATTTTTAATACATAAATTTATACTTTTTATTGTTTTGTAAATCAAATGATTTTGTAATTTAATCCAAGAAATTAAAAAAATTACAACTTATAAAAATATCTGAAATTTTAAATTCATTTTTAATTATATATTAACTATTTTAAAATAGATTTTTGTTTACAAAATAAATAATAGAAAAACAACAAGTTATTAAAAAGTTTAAAATTTTTACTTTTAAAACCCTAAAGTTTTCATTCAAATACAGAACAGTTTTGATTTCTTGAGAAAATTATTAAATCACATAAATATTTTTTGAGATACCTTAATGTAGTTCAAGTGCATATATAAAATTGAATAATTTATATATATATATATATA
>JAPDSC010090145.1:0-13245 GCA_026290005.1 Latrodectus geometricus | reverse complement strand
ATATATATATATATATATATATATATATATATATATATAACGTTTACCTTTGATTAAATATTAAATAATACATACGTTAAAAGTTTGTTTCCTTTTATGATAACTATTTTAAGAGAATAAATTTTGAAATTGTACTTAACTTCAGACGCGAAAATTAAAAGGTAATTTCTTCAGCAAAAAAAATAATATTGTTTTTTTTTTTTTTTTCCTTCTTCTTTTACTAAAATTGGAATGAACCTTAAATTAATTAGTTCTCAAAGAAAAATTACCTAACTTTTCACCGTGAAATATTAGAAAGCTTCAAAATATACCAAGAAATTTGTGAAATTTTAAAATTGCTACAGTATCCATTTAGCAATACAATTTTAAACATAAAGAACATTAAAGTTAGTTAAAAATAAAATAAATTTCAGAAAATATCTCGTGAATTTTTGGAGATACCTGCAAAAATTTAAAATCTTGTAACTAGAAAATAATTTTTTAAACTACAAGCATTTAATTATAACTAAGTTGAGATTCGATTCCCATTTCAAGCATAGAATATCTGGAAACCAAAAAGTGGGTTCCAGTCGAATCACAAGTGACCACAGATCCTAAATTAGGATTCGAAGAAATGCAGAAAAAAACATAATCCATTTTTAATCTGGCATTCTCAAAATTAATACATTTAATCTAATAGGCAAAAAAAAAATTAAATTTTATAATATATTTTAGACATATTTTAATAACTAAAAATGTAACGCAAATTTAATGATATTAAATATTTTAGTTATGAATAAGAATTACGAATTTTCACCGATTATATAGCTAATGAGCGAATTAAAATAATATTATCACTTTCTAATGATTTAAATGCATTTCTCTCTAAATTTATTAAAGATGTATCATTAATAATGTATTAAGAAATTCATTTCTCTTTAAATTTTGCTTAAATACATAATATGTATATCATGCCAGATACATGCTTGAAAAAAAACTTCAGCATAAGTATTAACTAATTTTTGAGAGAAAAATAAGAACTTCAAAAAATAATAAAAACATCATTGATCAAATTTACTACCATAAAACGGTGACAACAAATAAAATGATATTCACAAAGCTAATTTTTTATAAACATATGCAATAGTGGATATTAATGACTTTATGACCAATACATATTTAATGCTGACGACTTTAGTAAAGTAAATAAGAAAGTACTTGACATAAAAAATTGAATAGAGTATTAAATTTGAATGGGTGGAAAGTGGCATCTTCTTTCACGACGTTTACATTAAAAAAATAATAATAAATATCTGTGTGGGAGACTCTACAAATTTCCCTTTATTTCATTCAAATATCAATGCAACACATCTCTTGACACAATTTCCATCCAGAGCAGTTCTCACCTTGAGCTGCGAAGGAGACTTCTGCAAGCCGAAACAAGATTCGCGGCTGCACATAATCACCAGAAGTGGTGGTTGACGCCATCTCCACAAAGAGAAGACTTCTCTCGACGATTTCTTTTTTTCTCTTCCCTCCTCAGCCTTCCCTGCACGGAAGAAAGGAAAAAAAAAAAAAAAAAGTCCCATCGACGCATTTCAGAACACACCTGAGTCAGAAAGATTACTCCCTTCTGCAAAAAGCCGATTACTGAAGAGAGGAAATTAAAAACGCCACTGCGGGATCTCCGACTGCATTTTCTTTTTTGCTCATCCCTCATAAACACGACACAGGTGCGCACGATCTTTTATATTCAAATCGCTGTCGAACAAATGCCATACTTCGCGGAGGCCCAGCACAGAGCCTAATAACAAAGCAAACAACTGCTACGCACGACTGAGCGAAAGACAATTACCAGTGTCGTTTTCAGCCTCAATGGAAAGAGAAATGTGAATAAAGTGGGAATCTCCTGTAGAAACTTAAAAATCTTGCTAGCAGAAAGAAAGTAAACCAACTAAGAATGTTATTCTTAGCGTGGCAAAAAATCATTCTGATTATGACAGTAAATTTAATGTCATGGCAGACTAAGTCATGCGATGTTCGTTTTATCAGTTCATCCAATAAGTGAGATTTGTTTTTACTGAACAATAAAAAATAAAAAAATTAAACATTTAATAGTGATAACTTAAATTGCTTTCAAAATGTGGCTTCATCAGAGATAACACATAAATTAATACACTAAAGGAAAATGTTTTTAGTTGGTAAGGTGCCCGAATATCTTTTTTTACGATAATTTTGAACAAAGTATCAAAATTTTTTTTCCTGTTTATTATTTAAGAAACGTTTTCCAACTAAAATCAACTTGGAATTTTGTCGTCTCAATTAAATCTGAAATTATATAAATTTTTTTAAAAAAACTGAAAGTGGTATAAAAAATTAAATTTTTAAGTTTGGTTTCAATTCATTTGTAAATGCGGCTTCATCAGAGCTAGCACATAAATTAATCACTAGCAAAAACATTATGGAATTTCCACTTGCAGTTGTGTGGGAAAATCAGGAACAATAAAATGTTAGTGGAGTATTATCTTTTTGATTGTGCATCAAATTCAAAAAAAGACTTGGACTGTGTTCGATTGGTGCAGATATCTAGTCCTATTTTCAAAGAGCTTTGCACAAAGGAAAATGTGTGAAAGAAAAGAATGTTGGTCTATTGGTCTTTCCCAAAACATACAGAAAATTGATAAGCCAGTTTACATGACATTATGTGCCTGGGAACTTCTCACAAAGTGTCTTCGGCAACGGTGCTATTTGGAAAATAGTTCCAAAAGAGTCTATGAGTTTAAAAATATTTAAAATTGCAGTGTATGATGCTGTCATAAAATTTAATGATAGGTTTTCAGGATGTATCTCAGCGCTTAAATATTTGAATATTGAAAATGTTGGCAAATATACAGCTAAGGGTTATCACATTTTAGATAAATGCCGCGTAGTTGATTACTTTCGCCACTTCACTAGTACACCAAAAGGGCGTAGAAAAATCGTGAAATCTTTCCGAAAGAAGAAAACTATTTCTTAGGAAGGTAAAGAAGGTGAATTTTAGATTTCTGTGTGATTATTAAAAATAATTTCATATATATTACTATTTATATATATTATTAATAATAATATAGTGCTATTTTACTAGTTTTCTAAAAATGATTTTTTGCGATATTTACTTGATCGCAGAACATACAGTTAATACTTAATTTCTAGGAAATTTGGTGTGCGAGTGTTATTTAAGCATAATTTTAGGGGATAGACTATACTTATATGGATACCATCATTTTAAGAGGGGTCTTTTTTTAAAAATGCTTTTTTTTCCCCAGTTTTCAATGAAAGTATGTGATAAAAGTAGACACTGCATAAATAAATATGATATCTTGACAATTCCATAGTCTATTCCTTAAAATGATCTATTATGGTACGCATAGTATTTATATATTTGAAAAACATTTATCAGATTTTCCCTATATTTTGCGTAATTAATGATGTTCGGCAATTTTTCACATAAAATTATTTATTAATTGGAAGAAAAAAAAAGAAATAGAATATAATTGCATCTTTTTAGTAGTTTTAACTTATAATACGACGTTTAAAAATATAAACAAATTTTAAATTCAGTTCGAAAACTTGTGCCTTGGTAGGTATTCCGGTACCTTAAGCAATTGCAAAATCCCACATATCTCTGTGGGTTGGAACATAGTTGTTTGTAGACCAAGCAGAAAGTTTGCAAATAAATGTATAAACAAATATATATACAACATTTTGCAAGTAAGATCTGTCTGCATTTATGTAAGATAATTTTTCGCAAGAATTTTAATTTCCCTTACATGAAAAGGCGGTTGTATAATTCGGACAAATAAATAAATCTGCGTATAAATTCAGTAAAAATAGCTTTAGATAATAAGATGAAAAAACGTATAAATAAAAATGTTATTCTTTCTCCGTGCATACTTGCGTAAAGTGTATTTTAGTCTCCTATACCACTTCCCATCAAAATTCTTCCCAATACATTTCCGGAAATGTTTCCTATGTAATTTTGAACATTCTTATCGATGTCCCTTTCTCCTCCACATTCCTAAGAGGAGTGTCGGAACATCCTGTCAAATTAACTTTTACTGTAAGAGACATGAGAATGGGTGAGAAACAATTTCTAAACAACACATTATATTAATGCGTAAGGAAATATAAATTTTGAATAATTTCTTGTATATTATAAGGATAAAAGAACTGAAAAAATAAAATAAAAAATCATTATAAAGATTTTTGATACTTTTAAAAATACGTATCTTTATGCTTATTTTTTTTTAGATTATTTTAAAGCAATTTAAATATAATTTTCTCGGGATTCTTATAAAGTACTTACATACAACTTGCGATACAGCAAAAATATAATTTGTATATATATATGTGTTGACAAATAAAGAAATAATCCTAAATCAACCATTCTCCAACTTTTGTCCTATAATCTGAAGCATGTGCTCTGTCAAAATTTTCATTTACAAATTCTATTTAAACAACCCATTAAGCATCTGGTAAGCACGCAAACTAGATTTGGAGCATTAAAATTCAGTTTCAGTTACAATTGAATTAATTTTCTAGATAAAATGCTAAACAAACAGGAATTAAATTTTTATTAAATTAAAACCGACTTAAGTAAAATGAATAATCAGAGAAAAAAATCAAAGGATGCTATGATGGGGTAAAAAAAATGTAGTATATTCTGGACAAAAAGTTTAAGTAACTACAAAAATTTTAGTTATTTCATTTGAATGTTTTTACTATAAAAAATATAATTGACAAAATAAGCAATAACTTTTCATGCGATTTTCTTCGTCCAGTAATAAATTTCGAATGTCGCGAGTCTCTTATGCAATCAGAGTATTTGTATCAAAATAAAATCAGTATTTGGAATCTCAAATTAAGAAAACGTCATAGTATGAAAGAAAGTGATTTGGATAAAATTAATATTTACTTTTGAGATCAAGGAGATACTTTGAAGAAAATATAAAAACCATTTGTTTAACTACACCCAACACTATTGGTTTAATTATATTATAAACTTATATAAAATGTAATTCAGCTGAAAATTTAACGACTGAACAAAATTAATAAGTATCTAAAGATAAATCAAAACTAACATAGCAACGTATTTAAAGATGAAATTTTATGAAAATACAAAAAACAGAAGTTCAAAGAGACATATATAGCTAACATTTACGATAAAAACATTGAACTTAACCAAACAAATCGTAACATCATAAATGAAATAATAATTAAAATACTTAAGTACTTCTGTATTAATTTTGAACATACTTTTTTACATTTAAAATGTGATTTTTCTCCCATAAATCCTTCATATTGATTATTTTATACCTACAATAAGGAAATTTCTATGTTAATCGTTATTAGTATGGATATATGAATAGGAGATTGTCGATTCAGTTGAAACAATTGGTGTAAAAGAAACGAATTTTTTATTGATTTATATTAAAAATAGTAAAAACTGATGCCAAGATGCAATTAAATTTTGTTTCACTATTATTTAGTAAGACAGTAAAAATAGTTTAAATTTTATACAATACCCACAAAAGTTTCTAAACACCCTATGTCTTCAGAAAAAAACAGCTTATTTTCAAATACATTGAGTTCTCTTTTTGCTTGTATTAAAGCGGTAACAAGTCAAAGACAGTTTCCACAAATTACTCGTCTATTTAGATATAAGTAGTTCGATGTTTATTTAAAGGATGTGTGCAAGCATTGAACGATAAATCAAACCACACTAAAATAAATTAATAGAGAGCGAAAACCATTTCTATGACGATTTTTTGCCGGACTAAATTAATTCGATCAGAATCAATAGTGGAAAATGCGTTCGAACTACAATGAGTATCTATACCCGAAGTGGAAAGCGCTGACAAATTCACAAGACAACTCGGGTTTACAAGACGATTATAGTTATAAAAACAAATATGGTTGGCATTTTTTAGCAATCGCTTCAGTTCGTTCTAAAAGACAGGTAATCAACGGGAAATGATTCCGCATGTATTCTTGGATTGGGAGATGAAACGTTTTTTGGGTTGGTGACACGTGAATACAGCCCACCATCCATCTAACACTATAAAATGACCGTCAGAATATTCACTATTCAAAATCAAAACTACAGGGACTTCAGCAAGTTAATTAAGAAAATTTACCTTATTTGCACTATGATACTGTATGCTTAGTTGATTGATGTAACCTAACATTTTTAAACAATTAGAGTTGCGAAAGTGTTTAACAGCCCAAAGCGACGAGTTTATAACAAATATAGAAATCAATAAGATGTTTTTTAACCAGAGAAAATAGTTTCATACTATCATAGACTGGTAATTGAACTTCACTACTGAAGCAACATTATCTGAAGAAATGGTTTTCCAGACATTTGCCACACCCTAACTCCTCCATCAGATTATAAGATCGAAAGTGATTAATCACTCCAAAGAATAGTTTTCCATTCTTCAAACGAATGACACCCCCTAAATCGGTATTAAGAATTGTGATCTATGATTTGTGTAGATTTGCTTTACCAGAGTAATTGAGTTAGTCCAATGATCTATAGATAGTCTTGTTTCCAACAGTGACTTCGTATGTTTTCAATCTCTTCATTGGACGAATTGTTACATGAATTGCAAGCCTGCTGGAAGCGTCGTATCAAGTTTCTTCTAACAAGTCATTAAACCTCTGCAACCATAAAGACGTTTTTTTAATATATCATGTTCCTTTCTGCTTCTGTTAGTTGATAATAACATTTTGGAATGAAATAGCAATGAATGACAATGCAATTAACTCGTCGAGAGAAAGATAGTACCCACGTGTTCAATTTCGAATTAAATTAGTTTACGTCTAGACAAACCAGTTCCAGAAGAATCAATAGAATATTAACACATAACCAGTTTATTCTTAAACTGATCCCCTTCCTAACAATACTGTTCATCAAATACCTCGATAGTTTAATGTAATAAATTAATATTTGGGTGTTTTTCCCTTGATATACAAATGGCAGTAAGCGTCATGCTTACTGCCATTTGTTAATTTAGAAATATATACACTAGTTATCATAAATTAAGGAAAAATCACAAAAATTATGAGAGCGCAAGAAATTATGAGTGGATTTTAACATAAAACTTATACACATTATACAACACATAAGAAGGTACAAAATAGCTTAAAAAGAAATCACCAGGCAATATGGTGTAATAAAAATTAGCATATGTATACAATGAACAAATGGGAGGTGAAAGTTTGGTACAGGAAAAGTATCCTTAATATAGGGTATGATCCCTCCTAGAGACTATAGAGTGATGTGTGATGTTTTCATTGATACAGTCTATTAATAGTGTAGGTAGTGCGAACCACTGCTCTTCCAAAACAGTTGAAAGCATGGCTAGGGTCTTAGGGGAGGGATTGAGGGCAGCTACACGTCGTCCTGCGATTGAGTTAAAGTCCGGTGGTCGAGCTGATAACAGCATGCAATCAATATCCTCCTCCTACTCAAGAAAGTATAAAAAATGCGAGCACTGTGTGGTCTCGCATTATCACACGAAAGCATCACCGATTGCGCTGCAATATGGGTGCATATAAGTATCCAGGATGTCATCTCTATAGGTGTGAGCATTAAAATGTCCACGGAAAAGACACGAAGGCCTATGCGTCCAGCCGAAGAGATACCACCTGAAGCACAGACGCTGCCTGATCCGTATGCATCTCTTTCATGGATGTTTGATCGATAAAAACGAGTTCTCACCAAATGAAAATACGCCTACTATCGTTTTCGATAATAAACTTGGGCTTCTTCACAAAGAGAGAACAGCCCACCATTGATCATGCGTTCAGAGGACATGTTGACAAGCCCTTTGTAAATGTTCCCGCGTATGGCGTGACGCGAGTGACTAGTCGCCTCGCATAATGACCCCATTTGTGAAGCCAATACACGGTTGATTTGGATACAAACCTTCCGAAGCTTATAGCAAAGGAGTGTCTGATTTCAGTTGGAGTTGCGGTTCTATTAATTCGTTCGCATATTAACAAATATCAGGCATCAACACTCGTTGTAGCATGTGGCCGTCCTTGGCTGAACCTACTGGATGCCTTACCCGAGGTTAGAAATTGTTGCCGAAGTCTCTTTCAGCCATCTAGCCACTTCTACCTGACTTCACCCTGCCTCTAGTCTCCCAATAGCTCGCCATCGAAATTGTTCGGTCATATGATGCCTGGAGCTCATTGTTACAATTTCGCTATACCAGATTTATAATCTCAGATGCACAACGACAACTGCCACCTTACTTTAAGACATCCATTTCTATGCTCTTCCCACATGATGTATTCCGACATCAGAGCCATTATATTGCATGTCATATTGTTCAACCCTTTTACATTCAAATTTCTTTGACTTTTTTGTGATTTTTCCTTAATTTTTGGTAATTAGTGCTTATTGATCATGATTTTAAATCGAATTATGTAGATTTTTCCTAAAAATATAATTTATAAAAAGATATCGCTTTACATACATAACGTAATGGAAAGAATGCCGCCCAACCTGTCTAGTGGTTAGCGTACCTGACTACAGATGGGTGGGACCAGGGTTCGAATCCTGGCTCGGGCATGGATGTACTTTCTCTCTCTTTCTTGTCTTTGTCCTTTCTTTGTGTGTGAATGGTTGCCTACCCTATAAACGGGTACCTATGGCACGTGTATACTGAGGAAGTCGGACTCCACACCAAATATGGTTCAGTTGGAAAAGTGGAGCAACGCACCCCATATTGCCGGCTTGGCTGGCACACGACAACAACAACAAAAACAACAATGGAAAGAATAGTGATGTAAGACAACTTAGCACTTTTTCCATTAAATTAGCTGTAATATTATTAACTACCATCAAATGCATGGTAAACGATTATGACTTAGGAAAGAATACTATTTTTATTATTTTTTCATCTTAAGGATTTGAATGTTTCAAATTGAGGACCTGACTCAATATTGAAAAAAAGTCTTATAATACTATATAAACAACAATTACTATAAAAACTTCAAATGAAGAAAAGTGAGTAAATTTAAATTAAGTTTGTAAAAATTTTTACATTTCATTTAATGCAATCATTAATTTTGCTTAGTACAGCTATAATTCATAGGTGTGTTTAATATAATATAAATTACAATTTAAAGTTGCTTTTTAAATTTTTTTGCCTTGCATAATTTATTTCCGATTTACATGATTTCTTTAAATAAACTTATTACTATCACAAATAATTTGAAATAATCAAAATTTGTGCCATTTAAAATTATTATAAAATTTGTTTGACTAACGTAAAAAATACTTGAAGCATAAAAGTTAAAAATGCAAATAATTTGAACTGTTTTATTTAACTTAAAAGTCATCTTCGCGGAAGTACATGGAAATGTCTCTATTTTGAGCTGATTAGGTCTTTTGTAGTCAAAATGTGTTTTCGACTTAGTTTCGCGTATGTAACTAGACTAAACACCGTCAATCAATTCAAAGCATGACATTGAATAAATATGAAGATGCTAATGTTATGGTATCCTAAATCCAAATGTTATGGAACAAGTACGCTCTTAAAATACATATTTAATTTTGCGCAATAAACCAAAGCACAATCTCCACAGAGTTTAAAAATAACCTTCTAGAAATGTATTTGAAATAAAGTTAATTTGTAATTAGTTCTAGATAATTAAGACATTCTTCAAAATACTACTTGAACAGTAATTGACATTAATAATGATTTTTTTCTCCAACACTTTATGTAATACATTCTTCTGAGGGGGAATACAATCTAAAAATTTAACTTAATTTTCTCCAGATTTCGTGTCACTCTTTTGTTAATAAACCACAAAAAAACTGCCAATGATTAAAATGGCGTCAATCCTAAGTGCATCATGAGTATTGCATATACACTACTGGCCATTAAAATTGCTACACCAGGAAGAAATGCAGATAACAAAATGATATTTATCGGACAAATATATTATACTAGAAATAACAAGTGATAAAATTTTCAAAAAAATTTGGCTGGATAGATCCTGAGAAATCAGTATCCAGAACAACCACCTCTGGCAGTAATAATAGCAGTCATACGCCTGGACATTGAGTCAAACAGAGATTGGATTGCATGTACAGGTACAGATGCCCATGCAGCTTCAACAAGATGCCACAGTTCATCAACCGTAGTGACTGGCGTTTGGTGACGAGCCAGTCGCTCGGCAACCATTGACCAGACGTTTTCTATTGGTGAAAGATCTGGAGAACGTGCTGGACAGGGCAACAGCCGAACATGTTCCGTATCAAGGAAGGTCCGTACAATACCGGCAACATGCGGTCGGGCATTATCCTGCTGAAAAGTAGGGTTTCGCAGGGCTCGAATAAAGGGTAGAGCCACGGGTCGTAACACACCAGAAATGTAGCGTGCACTGTTCAAAGCACCGTCAATGCGAACAAGAGGTGACCGAGACGTGTATCCAATGGCACCCCATACCATCACGCCAGGTGATGGCCAGTATGACGATGAAAAATGCACGCTGCCAGTGTGCGTTCACCACGATGCCGCCAAACACGGATGCGACCATCATGATGCTGTACACAGAATCCGGATTCATCTGAAAAGATGACGTCTCGCCATTCGTGCACCTAGGTTCGTCGTCGCTCTTGTCTATGACGCACCGTCAAGGGAAGCCGCAGCCATGGTCACCGAGCTGTGAGTCCATGCTGCTGCAAACATCGTCGAACTATTCGTGCAGACAATTGTCTTCCAAACGACCCCGTTTCTTGACTCACGGCTCGTGACGTGGTTGCACGATCCATCACGGCCATGCGGATAATATGCCTGTCTTCTCGGCTGCTAGTGATAGGTGGCCGTTGAGATCCCGCATGGCGTTCCGTATTACCGTCCTGAACCCATCGATTCCTTATTCTGCTAACAGTCATTGGATCTCGACCGACGCGAGCAGCATTACTGCGATAAGATAAACCGCAATCCTGGTACGCTACAATTCGACCTTTATCAAAGTCAGAAACGTACTGGTACGCATTTCTCCTTCTTACACGAGGCATCACAACAACTTTTCACCAGGCAACAAAGTTAAAATGCAATTTGTGTATGAGGAACCGGCTGAACAATTTCCTCATTTAAACACAATGTAGGAGTCGCTACTGGCGCCTGCTTTGTCTGAATGCGCTGAAAAGCTAATCATTTGCAAATCACAGCACCTTCTTCCTTTCGTATAAATTTCACGTCTGTAGCATGTCGCCTTCTTGGTGTAGCAATTTTAATGGCCAGTAGTGTACATCACTAATAAATAAGACAAAATGTACCTCAGTATTCTATAAATGACGTATAATTATTTTCCATAAAGTGTCCCCATTGCAAAAGAATGCATACTTTTACAATTAATACTGAAACCATTATTATTTCCTGATACAGACATCTAATTATGTGACAACTTATAAGATATGAAAATTGTGAAAAAATGAACAACAGCAATTAACGGAACGGAATGATCATATACAATAACAGGTAACTACTTTGAAAGTCATCTATTATTTGATTCCGTTTTGTTTTCTTGTTTAGTTTAGTAAATTCTAGCGTTTAAGACCTGTTAGACAAGATCTTCCGGTTTCAAGTGAATTCTAAATCATTACAAACTGCACATCCGAGGAAGGAGTTGAACCCACGATCAAATCATTTAAGGCCAGAGTGCTGTCCATCTAACAATCAGTTCAGTAATTTACTGCTCAATGGGACAATATACAGTCACACATATTTAAAGGAGTCACAATAAAATTGGATCATTGACAAAATAGTTTCTGGATAACTAAGATACACAATTGCGTTAATATGCATGAGTAATGTGTCAAAGGTGGTACCATTGTTCATCATACAAAGATGTTGATCTTACTAAAGATTTTTCATATTTAAATGAGCATAATGGAGGAAAAAATGCACATACTTTACCTTAAAGCTTTATTTATCTTTCAACTCTCTGACCATACTATATAGTTTGAAATATAAAATATATCATACTATAGAGTTTGAAATACAAAAATATTTTTCAACAAAATTATTTTAAATATCTCACAGAATAATTCGATCTGTCTTTTAAAATCAATGAAGTGAACTTCTAAAATTATTGATATACTCAAGGATTATTGCTTCATTTTAGTCACGTGTAAAGAGATAAAATTTATAAGCATTTATTATGCTTCTTTTTTAGGCCTATTGGAAATTTATTAATACAGTTTGCTTTAAGAAAGGTGTTCATTTATGCATGAACAAAATATTAGGAAAAAGTGTTGGTTGCCATCTCAAACTAATTAAATGCTTACTTTCTTGCATGTTTTCCAATAAATTTTCAAACTATTTTGTATTTATATTATGAAAATTACAAAGGAAATTGCCTAAATAAAAAATTATTTATGAGCGTTAAGAAATAAAATTCATCAAATATTTTATCACTCTACATAATAATAAAAATTATTTAAACTAAGTTCTTGAATTTCCTTTTTATAGCCGGATGCATAATTTTATCGAATCAAAGGCAACCAACTGTCACATAATTTTGAATTACGGTCAAATGGTCATGGTGAGGAGATTGACTGCGGTTCAACCTCTACTCCAATAAGCTTCTGGTGGCTTGTTTTTCTTTCTTTTCCTTTTCTTGCAAATTTTGAAACAATTCTCATCTTTTTTCTCTCGTGATTTAAGTATTTCATATATAAATATAGGTACTTATCTTGTTTTAACCCACATGTAATTGCATTTCAATTACTTGCATGAGCAATATATGATTCATCTTCAGTGGTTATTACGGATAATGATAAATTATTGTAGTCAATATATATATATATATATATATATATAATGACTAGGTTTCGCATTATAATATATCAAGTGCTTATTTTTATTTTTGAGACTTTCGTATTATTCAGTATATCATAAAAAAATATCAAACACTAAACAAAATTAAACGTCCCTATTAACAACCAATATATATTTTTTGTGCTATTCATTTTAGACTAATCTCATATCGCCATACCATCAACAGAGGCTCTACCAGCTTGAACTATCTTTTTTTGACATGTAGTCCGCAGAGAACCGCTTTTTTCATTACTGATACAGCTGGAAACGAGACTCGTCAAATTAGACAATGTGTTTGGGTTCCAGGCGTGTTGGAATCTTTGTACCATGCAATTAACAGAAATATATGTATGTACTGAAAGTCCACACATGAACTATT
>JAPDSC010090143.1:0-10204 GCA_026290005.1 Latrodectus geometricus | reverse complement strand
AATTCATTTCCGAAAATAAACAACCGGAAATACTGAAAGAAATTAAATATTTTTTCTGAATTTGGTAAATTCAAAAAATTTAATTTTAATTAAAAAAATTAATTTTTGTTTTTAACATCGAATATATTTGCAATCAAGGTGGTGAACATACAAAAAATGTTGTCTCTTGTAATTTAAAATGTTTAATTATTTTAAATTACAGAATAATTATTCCATGTACTTGTGCTTTACATTTTGCATATGATTGTATGCATACAATAATAGCACAAAAATTTGAATGAAAGAAAAAGTCCTTTGATAAATCATTACCAAACTCCGGTATCCAAAGTAAACTCTGTAATAAAATACAATTATAAAAATAATTTAAAACTTATATTTATTTCCAACTGTTTTTTTAAATACGGAAGTGTTGTTCGAAATGGAAATTTTTCTTCAAGTTAAAATGAAGTCACCACAAGAATTTTAATAAATATGGTACAAAATCGCTTTATAATTTTTTTCTCATTTCCAAATCTAACATCAATGAAAGCTCATTGATCATAGTTATTATTTTTAAACCACTTTTAGAAAACAACTATTGTAAAAAAAAATCTTGAAAAATCAAGATCTTGACCTAGTTTTAGTAAGCATTCATCAATTTTAAGAGTAAGAATAGACGAAAGCGTATAGTCAAAAGTCTAACGTAAAGGAAGAATTTAATTACATTTTTTCTTAGCGCTGCCATTTTAAATCTAAACTTCAAAATAAATTCATTTGAAATTGTCTTTTTCATTAATAGTTTCATAAACATTTTACCACTACCATCATTCAACTGGATTTGAAACCAGAATAAAGTCGATTAACAAAATAAGCACTGTAGCGCTCCGTTTGAAATTATTTAATGCATTTCAGAATCAAAGCAAAGAAACTGGTAATATAAGAAGTAATTTCTGAAGCTAATTTCACTCAGAAATAACTAGGAAAACCAGCGAAAGCAGTCTTAAATGAGATGCAGTAAGAGTTATTAAACAGTCTCCGGAAAGAGCGGACATTCGTTGTGAAAGTTTCCTTTTTTGAAAAGAAAAAGGACTTTCATAACATTTGACACTGCTTTTTTTCTCTGCTCACAAAAATCCTCTTGCTCACTTTCATTATCTGTTAGCTCTAAGAATTCGGAAAAGTTAATGATAGTTCTAATTATAAGTAACCTTTCCTGGAGCAGATCTTTCAAGAAGGCATGTTCCAATTTTGGACAGTACACAGTGTGCTTGCTTGAAAGAAAACAGCCGAAGGGAAAGAAGTGTTTGTGTTTCCTGTTTCCTTTTAAATTCTGGTACCTAAATATTTAACGGGTATCCATGTCGGTAAAAAGAAAACCATTTATCAATGAATTTACCCTCAGGACTCAGATCTGACATGTCTGCTCCCGAAAATTTGAATGTTAATGTTTTTGTAGCGTGAAAACGAGAGTCAAACGAAACGGAAACTGAATGGTAAAAAGGAAATTATTGTAGCGGTTTTATCGTTGAGGAAAAACACTAAATAATGTATGTTTTCATACATAGAGAAAAGTATGCAATGCATTAAATAATTTTTCTGTGCATTAAAATACATACAAAATTTTAAGCTCTGAGTCCGACGCAGAGTTCCTTTTACAAAAATCATTTATAACCATTTTTAACGTAAAATACATAAAATTTTCTCTAATTTGCTGACTTTATGCTAGCCATGGTTCATATATAATACTTTGCATGTTTTACTTACTTTGCATGTTTTATATATAATATCAAGGCCTTAAAAGGTACTAATATTAAGCAAATATTCGTGGTAATAATTAGAGAATTACATAAAACTATTTCTTTTTTAATTAAAAATTATTAATCCTGCACACGAAATGCGAATCTTTATAAATAAATGATTATTTAAGCTTAATTTAGAGATATAAGTGGTAGTTGATAAAATATTTTTTAAAAAATGTTTTGAATTATTCTATTATTATTTTTATATCAGAAATAGAAACTCATTTCTATAATCTGACTAAAGTAATATTTCATAAATCACTACAGCTTATATGAAAGTCAAGACTTACGGTACCCATATATCATATTTCATAACTATGAGCTCTGGGCTGAGAAGTACATGTCTCGGTTAGGTAGGTGATCAGCCTAATTAAACTCCATTGTTTAGTTCCCAAGCATGCTTGGTACTCAGTTTTATCAACTCACTGGAGGGATGAGCTTATATAACATTAAGATAACTCTTATTTATTTTATATTTAAATTTTATTTATTTAATTTATTTTTGTACTAAAACAAATGCTTTAAAAAATACGAAGATACCTTATTTTGCTTTTTGAACCATCAAGGAGGTATCCGTAATATCATATCTACTAACCTTGTATTTCAATGGACCGGATAAAAAATGTGTGTATGATATTTAAACCTCATATTTTAGTTTTTCTACACTAAAAAATATTATTCCAAAAGACGAAACTTCTTTTGAAGCGAAGATTCTTTTTTTTTTTCCTCCATATAAATCACCGATAATAGTTGACACCATGAATTCTCCCTGCATTATAGCAGATTTTTCCTAACTAATTTTTAGCAAAGTGAAATGTCACAGTTGTTAAGAATTCATAAAATATCTGGTTTAAAAGTATTTTTATGACAACCAAATGTTACCAACATTTTTCGACAATTTTTACTACAATTTCATTCAAATCTATTCAACGCATTGTTATGATTAAAAATAGGCACGAAAAAATGAAACAAATAAAAGAACAAAAAATAAAATAAATCCTTTAAGAAAACACAGATAAATAACGGGTGAATATTTAGTGATTTTAAAAAAGTAAATGATAAAAAAAGTAGACTGTTTTTCATTAATAAGTCAAAATATGTGAAAACACTTTTTTAATAAATAATATTCTAAATTGAATTTAAAAATTCAAAAAAATATCTTAAATAGTCTCCAATTATTTTACGAAAATATTAATTTGATGCTTAATACAAAAATTAAAAGCACATTTTGCAAAATCTAGTTTTCTTTTTAGGTATGAAACTCAATATTCTAATAAAGAAATTAGAAAAAGATGGGAATTCCGTAAAAATAACCAGCTGATTTTGAAACTATTTATAATTAATTAAGTTATTGTAATTTTTTGCAGGTTATTTTTGAAAGTGCTAATCAAAATTGCTTTCTTAATTAACCTTTATTAAATTAAAAAAATGAGTAATTAAGCTACCCTGTTAAAATTAATTTAGCAACCCTGTCTAAATGAAAAAATTATTATTGAAATTTACAAAAATAATTATATACACCTTTACCTTGAGTCAATAACAATCATTTTTTGATTATTAAGGTATACAATTTCTCTGTGAAATGTAAAATCTTATATAAACATTTAATTTATTTAATTTTTCCTTTCAGAGTTTACACAAAAGCTGTTTGACATGATTTAATGAATAATCTAAAATAAAATTTTTCATGCAATGAGATTCAATAGCATAACATTTTGCCTTAAAAATATGCAACAAAATTCTATCTTGGTTTCTTAAAGGAAATAAAATCCAATAATATGATGCAATTAAAAAAAATAGGAGAAGTTCTTAAAAAGAATAAATAACTGAATCAAAAAAATGCAAACTTTAAGTAAAAAAACAACGGAAACATTTACTCTGTTATTATTAAATCTTAATTACTTTTTTAAAAATGCTTCTCAAGTTTAAATACCGTGAAAACTTACAGTTAAATGAATTCCCATCAAAATTCGAAAAAGAGGTTTTTATACTTTATTTTAACGTGCGTTAGTAAAAATAAATTTAGGTTAGTTCTTTCAAAATGCTATATTTGTATTTTTATTATAATCAGTCTATGAAATTCAACTATGAGGAAATATGTTATTATGCAGCAGCTAAATCTTAGTCTGATAAATGTAAATTGTTAATGTTGAAAAAAGAGAATGTTAGAAGACCAATTGGTAAATCATTTTTTCTAGATCCGTACTTATGTTCGATTAATCTCCACATTATTTTTCAATTTGAAAATTTATTTAAAAGAAAACATCAGGTACACAATTCAAAATTGAACCAATTTCTTAACGATTAAACAAAGGAAAAGTCAGTCCTCTTACATATATATAAATTAGATATATAATATCTGACAATGAAAATTATTTGTTCTCCGTTTTATACTAATTTACTATTATTTTTCTCAAACAAAATATTTTTATCACTATGAGATTATAGATTATCATTAAATTATAGAAAGTTACTCTTTTAAAGATAAAAAAAATATCGAGAAACATTTAATGAAATAAAAGAAATGATATTTCTTCCTAGATGGGAGATGTGATAATTATAATATCTTAGGAGATAACTCATTAAAACTGGTTCCTTTTACTCTTTTTATGGGAAATCCAATTAAATAAATTTCTAATTTTGATGATTCTCTTACATTCATTTGAAATGTATTTGCTTTCTTTCATCGGAAATGGAGCAACCTTCTTGAAAATCCTCTTTATTTGAAATTCAAAAGAGGTTCTACTTCTTTTCAACAGCTACATAAATTTTATTCTGCTGTGTCGAGACTATTAAATTATCTTTTCTGTATTACTTTAATTCAAGATTTTGCAATGTTCAAATGAATATGTCTCAATTATTAAATAATAATTTATCGTGATATTAAAAAGTTACATTTTTTTATTCTTTATTTTAAATGGCTTTCACTTTTTTAAATGTTTTTGTATTCAATAAAATAATTAAGAAAAATAATATTGAAACTTGGAACTCAGTATTACATTCTTAAAAAATCGGATCAAATGTTTTTCATTGGTTTTGTTACAAATTAAAGCGAAACGCATTAATTATGTCTAATTTATTTTATTTTTAAAAACGTAATATGCTGCCATTTTCAAAAATATTTATAAAATTAAAAATTGTATTAACAAAATATAGGATGCATATTAATTTATCAAAAAAAATTAATAAATAAAGATAATATTAGCACAGAAATGTCAACCTTTCATTAATAAAAAATGCATTTTTAAATAAAATGAATGGTACGCATATACTAATGATACAATGATTACCATAGCTAGCAGTACAGATTTGCTAGAGTTACAATTTAAATTTTTCGTCTTTAATCGTGTATGTAAAACTTTCGTGCAGCTTCTTTTACCAAAAGCTGTAATACATTCAGTACAAGAAACCGATATCTAAGCTTCCTCACTCCACAATATCCTATTCAATTCCAAATCACGAATAATATTGACATAACTCCTAGCGGTTAATGCGAATGTCATCACTTTCTGGATTTGCGTGAGGAGGGAGGAGAAATAGAGGAAAAGCCAACCATCCGTCAACCAGGGAGCAACTGACATCAGGAATTAACCGCTTCTCGGCGACCCCTCAACTGCAAAGAGATAACTTACTCGGGGTGGCATCACCCCCCTCTACTTCACAGTTGATAAAACTAGCTCTGTCTCTTACGACTGCATTATCTGAAGTTGGGACAAGTGGGAGGTGACAGGTTATAATTTGTTTTTGGAATGCTCAACAAATAAAATAATTTCAAATAAGATTCAGGATTTAAATTAGAAGAAGGAAGAAGCAATAATGAAAAGAGTGTGAACCTCAAATGTTGTTTGAAAATATTAACTACTCATTTCAAGACGTTTTTCTAAAATATTATGTTATTTTTAAGAGCAAAGTGTTTATGTAGTACATAATTTTATAATTAAACATCTTATACGATAAATACATTCGCTTTGTAAAATTATCGGCAACATTTTAAGATGATAATTATATTGTCGTATTTTGAAACTTATAAATGATCTTTGAAAAACATTTTTTAATTTGATTTTTATTGAATGTAGCATTTAAGCTTAAGACTTCTATTTAGACTAACAATTTTTATTTCAGTCATTGCAAATTATAACAAAAAATTGCAATAATTCCTGAAATAAAAAAATAATAGGATATATTTGAATATTGATAATTGTAATTACTTGAAAGTTTTGTTGAAATTATTTTCTGTATAAGGAAAACTCATATACAATCATAATTTTTTCTTCATTGATTAAATTGGCCATCATTACGGGTAAATAGCATATGTTAGGCTTACTTGCAAAACTTATAACCACGACTTACACGATACATTTTTTAATTGCTGAAATAAAATTTAATTTACAAGTAATTTAAACTCAAATTCAATTTATTTTTCGGTTGAAATCAAACCCAAAAGTAATTTAATATTAATATTACTGTTTGAAATAATAATGAATTTTCAATTTATTCTAGAAAATGCTACGCAACTTAAATACAGATTTAGCAATTTCAATCTATTTAAAAAAAATTGTTTATCGAAAATAAATGTTTAGGCTTTCTTGTTTTACAATTCTTTTGTTTATTGCAGAATTATTTCTAAAACTTTTACAAGTATTTTATAAAATCAAATATTATTTAAAATTGTTAAATTATATTTCTGTATATAACCCAATGAATGTGGATTGCCGAATAAAAATAATTTATTAATGAAATGTTACAAAATTACATTACTCATTCGGAAAAAAAACTCAACATTTACATAAATACAAGTAATTATTTTATTTAGAGAATAATAGAATGGGCATTTTATAAACCGCCCAATCTATTTTTTATATCATATTACTCGTCTTATGTATAAAAGAAAGCAATTAACTTTATATCTAGCATTGCTATATCCATTTCTTTGGAGATAAAAAGAAGGTGTCATTTTTTTGAGGAAGCGTGTCATCAATAATTTAAATTGAGTCTTTTCGAGTCAATTTCCCATTTCTTTTCACTTTATTGCGGAGAATGAAAGTAACCATCATTTCTCAACTGTCACATCAGTACACAAAGGCGAAACCGGAGGACAATTTGTCATATTATCGACTTAACCACCCCGTTATCCTAATTTTCCGTCTGGCAACAACACAGGCGAAAGGATAAAAGAACGAAAAAAACCCGACTATGGTGAAAATGACTAGATACATAATAGTTAAAGGAGGAGACACAAGATTTGTTCCGCCTGCTTTGGCAACAGAATAGAAGAATGACAGCCATTAAGTATCAATCTAGATTGGCAAAGCTTTTATGAATGCATAATAAATTTAGCATTGAGAAAGAATGTACTTTCGAGATGAAATGCTAATTTAATGTTGTTATATTAAAATAATTATTTCTTAACTTTTGTAAACTTAAAACAATTTTCAAAATATGTGACGATAAGTACTTTCAAACAACAAAGCATGATTAAATTTTTACATATTTCATCAAAAAATGTATTTGCTTTACTTTGTAAAATAAAAGTTGATAAATGTTAATACTGTGCAATTTGGTTTAAATATCCAGTTTTTAATGGGAATTTGTTTAAAAAATTTTATTTCCTTATGTTTATTTAATTTTTTTTAAAAGAGCGCGCGGAAAAATTTTAATTGATCTTAAGGCTCTGAATAACTATAGTTTTGTCATGTGATCTTTGTATTCATCTGAGTAAAATTTCTATTTTATAATTCTCAATATTTTACTCATGTTTTTTCGGAAAATATAAGCGGTTATTTTTGTCACATAGCAATAGGATTATTTGTAATTTATTAAAATCCTTACCAATAACTTATCGATATTTACTTTGAAATTAATCATTTTTGCTAAGTTTAATTTTTGTTAGAAATTCAAAGTTAGCAAATATTAATCATTTAATTAATAGTATACTGCAATAAATTTTAATTTATCCAACGATTTGTTACATTAATTATTCGTAAGATATTAATTTAAAGTAGACATATGTTTTTATTTTAAAAAAACTAAATAAATATTGAATTTTTGACGGAATGATAAGATGAATTATAGAATAAATCATCAAAGCTTAAAATTAAAACTTTCCGTGAATTGTACTGATACACAAAAAAAATTATTAAAATCACATGTTTTGTAATTTTAAAAAAATGTTAAAGAAAACATTAAAATATTAACTGACATTTTCATTTTCTATATGCATATACATGCAATATGTTATTTAAGTTTTATAAATAATGTTATAAACAATAATATGTTTAAAAAAAATTCGTTTTTCAACATTAAGCGCCTTACAACATAAAGATAAAGCTGCAAATTTAATTAATTAATACTTTAATGTAATTAAAGTAAAGAATAGTTCCCTTAATTTTCTTAATTAATTTATTTCAATATATTTTTTGGAAATAGCATTATTTGTCAAAAAAATTATTTGTATTAGAATGCAGCTCATAAAAGTAATTTTTCAAGTGACAACTACTAAATTAAGGAAATAAAGTAATTAATGATCTTATAAATTATATTATCTTAAAATTGGAAACATTAAAAAATTTACTCACCTTGGCCTGCGGCATAATCTAAGAGGTATCCTAACGACACAAGAATAAGGAAAGGGACTAGTTGTAAGTTGTGGCACTTCATCGTGAAATAAAGTTTAATGCATGCACATTCAAAATTTAAAAATTATCCAAATGTTGTCTGTATACAGTATTTTTTTACAGTATAAAATGCACTGGGCACTTCTTGTTCTATAACTGCTCGTAATTTTCACGCGTCACAGCATGGTTATCATATTTCCACCAAATAATGAACAAGAAAATGGGAAAAAGTCACACACACTGCGTCTGAAACAAAAAAATAGGAAAATTATAGCAAAAATAGGAAAATTATATCAAATAATGAAATTTCATTCGTTCGTATTCCGAAATTTTTTCTTACATCAAATATTAAATTCAAAGCATACAATTATATTACTTTAAAAAATATTTTTAATTCATTAAAGATGATTATTTATTTATATTTACGATAATTTATTTTAAGCATTTAGAATATTGTCTAATTTCATAACAATTAAGCTTTAGTAATATGAAAATGATAGTGATAATTTTGATATGATAGTAATAAAGTTGTAAAGTAACTACTATGATTAAAAATAGACGAAATCAACAATATATGCGTCTGTCAGTTTGCTTAATGAGAATTCAAAATACATATCTCTAATCTTATAATAAAAAAGAACTAAGATATTTACTTAGGAAAAAAAAATCCCTTGCCTTTTTTTAAATGATGCGTATGATATTCCTTCTCAGCGTATTTGAAACCAGATGTTCAGCGCATAAAAACGCATTATGAGTCAGAGAACCACACACACCCACTCAAACAGGGGGCCGAAAATCCCTCTTTCGCTTTTCATTCACCACAGATTCCGAGTAAAACACGATCTACGGCGAGTTAGCATGGCACACCGCTCACTGGATGCTGTCTCGCGACCAACTGAAACAGTTTTCTTTCAGCAGCTCTCACGCCTCGTGGTGTGTGTGTCCCACTTTTTTTTAATTTAAGGCTTCTCTTTTTCTTTTTTTCCCTCCTCCAATCCTTCCTTCTCACTGTACCGATCTCGCTCCTCGTCTTAGTGATATATTCACCATTTCGAATTTTTCTCCTCCAAATGCGAGTGGTTTATACAAGAACCGGTTCTGTTTTCTACGGCGAGTTAAAAATATCTCCGTTAGATGGCAGCAGTCAAACTCGTTTGCTTTTTCTGCTTTCCGCGAAAATACGGTTCCTTCTTTATCAAAGGTTAGGAATTTTTTTTCTTCTTTTCTTTTTAGGCGAACATTTTTTTTTCTCTTTTCTTTTTTTTTTTTTACTCGATCTTTTAAAAAAGAACACGTAGATAAATTTAAGGGATGTTTTGGGAAGAAAGATGGGTGTTTGTGAAAGATTGTTTCAAAATACCACTGAGAGAACAGCGGAGATGGATTTTGTTTTTGCGCTGGTTCAGAGTATCGTCTTTTCGGACAAGAAAAGTCGATTATATCTTCCACTTGGGAGATATCAAACTTTTTTCAGAACAGTTGAAGTGATGCAGGTAAATAGAACAGCAAAATAGACTTTTCACGTGGATCGTTTACTAATATCTTATAATCTTTAAATGTTTCGAATTCTAATAGAGGATTAAATATGACTCGAGAGGAAAAAAACATTGTTAAATTTTTTTTCCGATTTTACTTGGAAAAACAGAGGATATATTTATTTTGGAATAAACAATTTAAGTTCTGTTCAAAACAATCTTCAACATTAAAAAAATACTTGTATTTATTTGTATTTTCTATTAGATTTAAAAACGCAACATTTATATATATGAAAATGATTAATGTTCTAAAATTAATTTTGATTTGACTTTTATA